>QEPC01007512.1:15548090-15631751 GCA_003113815.1 Sphenodon punctatus
AATGTACCGTTGGGGGCACCTTTTTGGAGGTCCCCCGTGTACGACAGGGGGCCACAATGGAGAGGGCGTTCTCAGTGGCTGGGCCACGATTATGGAACTCCCTCCTGGAGGAAGCTCGTCTGGCCCCAAGTCTGTTGGCTTTCCGCCGAGCCTGTAAGACTTGGCTGTTCTCCCAGGCCTTCGGAGGAGGGGAGGAGTGGGTGGGTTAATCGTGGGGGAGGGGTGGTGGATTTTTAGGTGTTTTTAAATTGTTGTGTTGATGTTTTAAATTGTTTTTATTGGTGTTGTAAGCTGCCCCGAGATACCATGGGCATGAGGGGGCAGCAAATAAATGTAATAAAATAAATAAATAAACAAATACCTACAAAATAATAAACCCACTAGCCATTAGTGAACACAGTGAGTGCACTAGCCAGTAGATTCAGAACTAGCCATAGTGAACACAGGTTTGACTGAAGCCTTAAAAACAACAAGAAAAACAAAATATCCCCCCCCCCGCCCCAAATGCAGGGAAGGGGTGGGGTGGGGTTTGACTCATGAATTTTGAACTTCTACTGTCCCAATAATTACCTAGACCTGACATCATGACAAAAATAGTCCAGGGAGAAAAATATTATATATTTGCATATAAGAAAATCTGTTGCATACATAAGTTGTTCTTATAATTAACATACCCAAAGTGAAATGTATCTCTGTGCATAACGCCAGCATAAAACTTGCATCCTATTTATGTGTCATTTAAGCCTTTCAAATAAGACTGACATGATGCATAGGTTTTGGGGTGACCCTTGTATGTGGATTAGAGTTGAAATGGGAATACTGATTATGGTACCCGAACCCATTTAGTGCCCAATGATATACCCACCAAAGTTACCCGATTATCCAATGAGTTACCTACATTACCAAATTATCGTTTTCCATTACAGAGTTACTCTTATTCCATTTTCTGACATTGTAGCAAGTTACTGTCTTCTGTCCATTTCTATTCATCCATGGATGGTTCCATGGCCCCTCTTGTGTGTGTCAACAATGGCAGAAATGACTAAATACAGACATTCTGGAAGATGTTAACATAGTGAATTGGATAGGGATGGGCGAACAGAACGCCGTTCGCATGTTTGGACGTTCAGTTCGAAACCCAAGTTCGGGTTCAGCTGTTTGGTTTGGCGGAGTTTGGTTCGGCCGAACATTCAAAAAAGTGCTATTGGTATCGAAACCGATTTTGTTTTGGTAACGGTATTATTTGGCCCTGAAACCACCCCTGGTGTCTACCCCTGGTGCCAGGAAGTCTGCCCCTCAGCTGCCTCCCCCTTCCAGTCACGTTTTTCCTGGCCAAAGTCTCGTTTTTCCTGCCTCTGAACTCATCCGAACTTTTCCGAACTGTTTGGAAATTCAGTTCAGTCGTCCGAACGGGCCGAGTTCGGGCCTAACTCTGAACCGCGTTCGCACATCCCTAAAATTGGAAGTAATTGGTAAAATGGAAAGTCAGTTAGTCGGTAATGGCAATACCTGGTATTTTTGGTACTCGATTACCCATTTTAGTATGCAGGTACTGATTGGGTAATAGATAAGACTGTTCCAAATTGCAGGTATTATTTGCCAGTACAAAGTTTGCTACTCAGTTCAGCTCTAACGTGGACAAACATTTTTTAAATTCCACATTCCTTAGCCAGGTTACAAATTAGAGGAGTCTAAAAAATTAAATAAATAAATACTTCACATGTCTAAATCCCTTCAAGCTGTGGATCTCAAGCCTTGATAATGAATGTGCTTGTAATTTTATTTCTATCGATTAAACATTCAGTGGAACAACAACAAAAGAACTCCATTAATAAAAGCTAATGTGATTTCCTATAAGAGATTCCTAATGGGCATCATAGAAATCTGGCCACTTCAGTGGTAAGAGATATATGTAGATGGTACATATGTCTCTACAATATTTTAAATTAGAGCACCCTCCTCTCTGAGGATGTTCTGGGAAATTAGGTGGTTGTGTATAACCATAATGAGGTCATAAAGTTTCTTCTGCCCATTGGGATTTAATTAACTCTGAATCTTATAAATATCATGGTGAATTATAGTTAAATTTACATAAAGGTTAGAATCAAGCTGGTCTGGTCCCCATTTTACCAAAATGGTTTCCGACTAAGACCTCAGAGAGAGGAGATTTTTAAAAAGTGTTTTCCATATTGGAAAGACAGGCTTTTTGATCTAGGATTGGAGATGTACTTTAAAAGGGGGGGAAGAAAGATTGGAAAGGAGAAAGAGGTTGTTTTTCAAACGGCCTTGCTAGATAACTTCAAACAGATTAATAGAATGGAGTTTTGCAGACTTGAGATAACCTGCACCTCCTATGGTCCTACAGCCAGTGAATGGAGATTGTATCAAATACACACACAGCTATCAAGAAATCTTCTCCCTTTCTTTTCCTCTCCAAAGCAGCACAAAATATAAAATATCATTGCCAACCAAACTGGATCACAAGAATGATAAAGAAGAGAGATTTTAATTGGAGACTATTCTGATTCACATCAAGAGATGGAGACAAAGTAGTTCAGGTGATCTCTGATACGGGACCAACTTCTGTTGGTGAGAATGTGAAAGCTTTTGGCTATACAGGCCCCTTCCTCAGGTGTGTAAAGAGTCAGAACTACATTCCTGAGGAATGTGTAGAAAGTAAGAGCTACAGGCTTGAAGAAGGGCCCTGTGTGGCATGAAAGCTTGCATATACTCACCAACAAAGTTGGTCCAATAAAAGATACCATCTAAACAACGTCGTCTCCATCTCTTATATGCAAGATCAATCACACTCTCTAGATCCAGACCGAAGATTCATGAGCTCAACCCTGAAATCTTTATTCAACATTTGAGACATTCTTCAGTCATGAAAAGTCTCCCATCATCTTGAAGGACTAAGGAAAGACAGAGTAAGGATTTCAGAATCTGGGTAGCATGTTAGCACTGTTCTGGCTTTAGAAAGTTGGACTAGGCAGTGGTTATGATCAACAGACCACTGTGAACCCTAAATATTGCTCCAGGTTCACCACGTACCTGTTGAAGATGGCCATGGCCGGGATTATAATCATTGCAGTTTGGGTATGGCTACACACATGGTGTCTTCACACAGACAGTTGCCCCGCCTTCAGGTGTCCCTGCCCTGGGGCTGGCCTGCTGGCGATGCTCCAAAATATCCCAGCCTTGGGGCACTGACTGGAAGTGGGGCTGCGGTCCATCTGCTCAGCGGATGCCGCTGCAGCCNTTAACATACACAAAGTGAAATGTATCTCTGTGCATAACGCCAGCATAAAACTTGCATCCTATTTATGTGTCATTTAAGCCTTTCAAATAAGACTGACATGATGCATAGGTTTTGGGGTGACCCTTGTATGTGGATTAGAGTTGAAATGGGAATACTGATTATGGTACCCGAACCCATTTAGTGCCCAATGATATACCCACCAAAGTTACCCGATTATCCAATGAGTTACCTACATTACCAAATTATCGTTTTCCATTACAGAGTTACTCTTATTCCATTTTCTGACATTGTAGCAAGTTACTGTCTTCTGTCCATTTCTATTCATCCATGGATGGTTCCATGGCCCCTCTTGTGTGTGTCAACAATGGCAGAAATGACTAAATACAGACATTCTGGAAGATGTTAACATAGTAAATTGGATAGGGATGGGCGAACAGAACGCCATTCGCATGTTTGGACGTTCAGTTCGAAACCCAAGTTCGGGTTCAGCTGTTTGGTTTGGCGGAGTTTGGTTCGGCCGAACGTTCAAAAAAGTGCTATTGGTATCGAAACCGATTTTGTTTTGGTAACGGTATTATTTGGCCCTGAAACCACCCCTGGTGTCTACCCCTGGTGCCAGGAAGTCTGCCCCTCAGCTGCCTCCCCCTTCCAGTCACGTTTTTCCTGGCCAAAGTCTCGTTTTTCCTGCCTCTGAACTCATCCGAACTTTTCCGAACTGTTTGGAAATTCAGTTCAGTCGTCCGAACGGGCCGAGTTCGGGCCTAACTCTGAACCGCGTTCGCACATCCCTAAAATTGGAAGTAATTGGTAAAATGGAAAGTCAGTTAGTCGGTAATGGCAATACCTGGTATTTTTGGTACTCGATTACCCATTTTGGTATGCAGGTACTGATTGGGTAATAGATAAGACTGTTCCAAATTGCAGGTATTATTTGCCAGTACAAAGTTTGCTACTCAGTTCAGCTCTAACGTGGACAAACATTTTTTAAATTCCACATTCCTTAGCCAGGTTACGAATTAGAGGAGTCTAAAAAATTAAATAAATAAATACTTCACATGTCTAAATCCCTTCAAGCTGTGGATCTCAAGCCTTGATAATGAATGTGCTTGTAATTTTATTTCTATCGATTAAACATTCAGTGGAACAACAACAAAAGAACTCCATTAATAAAAGCTAATGTGATTTCCTATAAGAGATTCCTAATGGGCATCATAGAAATCTGGCCACTTCAGTGGTAAGAGATATATGTAGATGGTACATATGTCTCTACAATATTTTAAATTAGAGCACCCTCCTCTCTGAGGATGTTCTGGGAAATTAGGTGGTTGTGTATAACCATAATGAGGTCATAAAGGTTCTTCTGCCCATTGGGATTTAATTAACTCTGAATCTTATAAATATCATGGTGAATTATAGTTAAATTTACATAAAGGTTAGAATCAAGCTGGTCTGGTCCCCATTTTACCAAAATGGTTTCCGACTAAGACCTCAGAGAGAGGAGATTTTTAAAAAGTGTTTTCCATATTGGAAAGACAGGCTTTTTGATCTAGGATTGGAGATGTACTTTAAAAGGGGGGGAAGAAAGATTGGAAAGGAGAAAGAGGTTGTTTTTCAAACGGCCTTGCTAGATAACTTCAAACAGATTAATAGAATGGAGTTTTGCAGACTTGAGATAACCTGCACCTCCTATGGTCCTACAGCCAGTGAATGGAGATTGTATCAAATACACACACAGCTATCAAGAAATCTTCTCCCTTTCTTTTCCTCTCCAAAGCAGCACAAAATATAAAATATCATTGCCAACCAAACTGGATCACAAGAATGATAAAGAAGAGAGATTTTAATTGGAGACTATTCTGATTCACATCAAGAGATGGAGACAAAGTAGTTCAGGTGATCTCTGATACGGGACCAACTTCTGTTGGTGAGAATGTGAAAGCTTTTGGCTACACAGGCCCCTTCCTCAGGTGTGTAAAGAGTCAGAACTACATTCCTGAGGAATGTGTAGAAAGTAAGAGCTACAGGCTTGAAGAAGGGCCCTGTGTGGCATGAAAGCTTGCATATACTCACCAACAAAGTTGGTCCAATAAAAGATACCATCTAAACAACGTCTTCTCCATCTCTTATATGCAAGATCAATCACACTCTCTAGATCCAGACCGAAGATTCATGAGCTCAACCCTGAAATCTTTATTCAACATTTGAGACATTCTTCAGTCATGAAAAGTCTCCCATCATCTTGAAGGACTAAGGAAAGACAGAGTAAGGATTTCAGAATCTGGGTAGCATGTTAGCACTGTTCTGGCTTTAGAAAGTTGGACTAGGCAGTGGTTATGATCAACAGACCACTGTGAACCCTAAATATTGCTCCAGGTTCACCACGTACCTGTTGAAGATGGCCATGGCCGGGATTATAATCATTGCAGTTTGGGTATGGCTACACACATGGTGTCTTCACACAGACAGTTGCCCCGCCTTCAGGTGTCCCTGCCCTGGGGCTGGCCTGCTGGCGATGCTCCAAAATATCCCAGCCTTGGGGCACTGACTGGAAGTGGGGCTGCGGTCCATCTGCTCAGCGGATGCCGCTGCAGCCCCACCCTTGAATGGGGGTTGCCCCAGCAACATCATAGCAATATGCCCACAACACTATGGTGTGGGGGGAGGGGTGTCATGCGGGCATACTGTAGGTCCCGGCAGCCACCAGATCCATTTAAAACAGCCCCATGTGCAGCTGCAAGCGGGGAAATGCAGGGGTGCACCACTGGACTTGTTCCAGGGTTGTTCACGCCCACATTCATGTGGAAGTATCCAAAGTGGTCAAGCTACAGACCCTGCTAATGCCATGGATACGTCCAGGTGGGAGAGGAGGCGGTGGGATGACTGTCATGCACGTGTTAGTTCTAGGAATGATTGAAGTCTGCTTTCCCATAGCACTTTAGCATGGCTTTGTGGACCATTGGTGCTCTGAGGGCCACAGTTTGGGAAACGTAGGCCTAAATATTTATTAGCTAGCCACTGAAGGATTCCCTCTGCATAGAGGTATGGGGTGGGGTATTGACCCCCAGGTAAATGTTACAACACATTAACATTTCCTATCGCTGCTCCTATCAGAGAGCACAGAGCCCCCTCTGCCCCAAAATTATAATAATTAACCTGCAGAGGAGGCATAGCCATGGGTGTCATGAGGGGTGGGAGGAGGGGGTGCGTCACAATGACATCACATGACTGTGACATCACAATGACCCATAGAGAACATAGGCACAGTGGAAAGGGTCAGGGAAGTCCCTCTTCTCTGGACACGTCCCTTTATAACATTGCCCCAACCCCTTAACACCATCATGACAGACCTCTCAGCCCCTGGACTCTGACATGAGGGATTGGTACACTTGAAATTTGAAACCAAAATTGACATTTCAAAAATTCCACAAGGGAGGGGGGGGATAAACATTTAATTTCAAATAAATTTGGCATGGGTGTAATCTACTTGCTTTTCTGAGTTGCATCACCACCACATTTTGTGTTATTATTATTATTATTATTAATAATAAACAAACATTTATATAGCACCAGCAGTGTACCTGGCACTTTACAAAGTAACAAAATAGACACGGTCCCTGCCCTAGGGTTTACAATCTGAGAGACAGGAGCTGGGGAGAGAAATAGGAAGGGGAACAGAGGGAGAGACAAGGGTCTAACATTCATGAAGATCTGATCTGAGGTTTCAGGTGAAAATTTGGCCCACCCTTTTCCAATGTAGTCCCGCTCCCTTTGGAGCATCGTGACATCATGATACCCCCATAGGGGGCAGGGCCAGGCCAACCCTCCATGAAACCGAACCAGGTCAGGCCTGAGCTAGATGAGCCAAACTTCACTGGGACTGGGCCCATGTTGGTGAACCTGGTAGAGATCACCCTAGTCATCACCTATGTAGCCTCCAGTGTGTCGGAGGTTGTCGGAGGGTCTTCACAGTGGGGCCAACCAGGGGCACCAGCAGAATTCACCGGGAGGCGGATGGGGACAAGGGGAAGGGCTACATTGGTAGGTGGGAGAGGGAGCCACTTTGCCATACCCCTTTCTGAGATGACCATGCCCCATCCTTCCTGCCATAGGTGGATCAGTGTGGCTTACAATGCTTTCGATGCATCATGAATCTTAGAAAGATGTTGTGGCCATGTTAGAAATGGGCAGGGTGAAAGCTGCGTCCTGGCCTCTTTCTGACTTAATCTCATCCCGTTCCTGAATATTGTGATGTCACAGCACACAGAAAGTACTGGCATTACTTTGTTGCAAAGGGGTGAGATCCAATTCTAGTGGGGTGCAGCTGGATGGGGCCAGGCCGTAGGGTCTTAGAAGGGTCAGGTAGGACCCAGGAGGGTGCAACCGGCTCCCCCCATCCTGGTGCCCATGGGGCCAAGCTCCCTCCTTGTCCACATTCACAAAGATAAATTGATTATTTATTTAAATTTTTACCACACCCTTCTCCTATGGCTCAGGACAGCTTACAATATTAAAAACACAAACTACATTACATCCTCACCCTTAGACCCACCCACAACAACCCCTATCCCTGTCTGCCAAATGCTTTGCCAAAAAGAAAGACCGTTCACTGCCTCTGGAACATACTCTGGCTCGGGGTCTGATGGAGCTCCAGGGAAAGGGAGTTCCGCAATACTGGGGCAGTAACTGAGAAGGACTCTCTGTACTCCCTTGTCGTATGAACAAGTTTGGCAGGTGCTACCTGGAAGAGAGTGCTCCCAGCTGACCGCAATGGTCATGGTGGAGCATGGCATGAAAGGCAGTCTTGCAGATATGTGGGGCCCATGCCAGTTAGGGCTTTAAAGGTCAAAACCAGCACCTTGAATTGTTCCTGAAAAGCTTTACGTAGCAAGTGTAGACTGTAAAGCACAGGTGTAATGTGCTCACAGTGACCCAGCCCTGAAAGGAGCCAGGCCACCACGTTCTACACCAGCTGCAGCTTCCGGTCACTAAGGGCGGCCCCATGTAGAGCACATTATCTAGCCTAGAGGTAATGAAGGCATGGATGATAGTGGCAAGATCTGAATCAGAAAGAAAATGAATGCAACACTTTTGCAGGCAATTTAATGGGAGATATCGGGGGCAGGCAGTCTTAGAAACTAATGCAACCTGCTCCCGTAACACCCCAAAACCAAGATTCACTTAAGTAATGCAGATGAAGCTGAGGGGTTTCAATTGCTCCCCCTTTTCTGAAAAGGGAGCCAGACTTTCTTTTATCCGCAGGAAAAAAAAAAAAAACAACCACCGCATCTTGAAGGTAAAAATTGTGTTGCTTAGCTTGGAGCTAACCCCGACGACATACATTACTGTCTTTCTGTTCAATCAGTGTTCTGCTACAAGAATCAGTTACATTAAATCATCTGAAAGAGCTATTAAAATGCTGATAAAAAATTCATAAAGTAACACACAGTAATGAATCAGGAGAATTCAGTAAAGTGAGACCTGCCCTTAGAGCAGGGCAAGAATGAAGGTGAACGATCGCCTGGGCCTAGCGGGTATGAAATACCCTTTTGGAAGATGAATAATTCTGTTTGGGGCTGATAAGTTGAACTAATTTATAATGCTGTTTTAGGTCCACTGCTGAAATATTTCAAATCCCTCAACTTTAAAATGCATTGCCTGTCAGAAACTGGTCTCTTAACAGTTTCCTCTTAACATTTTTCAAAATGTAACCTAGACCAATTTGCATGAGTTACTGCTTATTGTATTATACCATGCATGATTTAAAATGGGAAATAAAATTAAAAAGAGAGAGAGAGACAGAGACAAGGTGGTGGGAAAGGAACCAAGAATTGACGCAGCGGAAAGGCTACATTCTATCTTTGCCCAGTGTCGAGATTCATTTCTACCAGCAAATTGCTATGAGGCGGCTTTGACTGAGGCCGCATTCACATGAGGCACTTAGTACATGAAAAACCCTTTCCAGCAATTTATTTTTTAGTGTGTTAAAAGGTTAGGTTACTAAATACACCAGGTGTAATGTACAGTTAATGTGTTAAGCCAAAAATGTTTAACAATCGTTTGAAATCTATCACACATTTCTTGTAACACGTGAAGGGATTAATCCGCTTGTCAGTCTGCTTTAATTACTGCAGGAGGTGACAGAGTAGATTCCCCCCTCAAGGGATGAATCTTAAAATGCTTGCTTAGTTGGGACAGTGGATTGTTGACATGAAAAAACAAAACAAACCACAGCCTAATGGGATACCTATTAGTGGCCAAAGGTGCAGGCGAGGTAACTTGAGAAGCAAGGAGGAGACTTTTGAAGTGAGGAGGGAACATTTTGGAACAATTGAAATGTGCAAATGCAAAGGGACAAGGCAGGGGAAGAGTCTTGTGTGAGTGCTTGTCAAGATGGGCAACACAAGCCTCTCAAGCTAGTGTATCCTAGACAGTGGATAAAGTATTGGACTTAGAGTTAAGTAAAACTCATCTTAGCCAAGAACTCACTGAGTGGCTGTCGGCAATTTTCTCTTCCCCCCGCACTCCCTCCCTCTGCTCCTCATTTGTAAAATGGGAATAATGATGACCTACCTCATAGAATTGTTGTGAGAGTGAAGTAGATATGGATTGGAAAGCACACTGAATGCCCAAACTCTTACATCTATGATAAAGTAGAGAGGTGCAAGAGCACCTCTATAGTTAAGGTGAGCAGCCCTTTGCACTTTAAGCGATGAACATTCCAATGTTTGGGGTTTAGCCATGGTTTGTTCCATTGTTGTAGTTTTTGACATGGATGATCCCTTGGGTAACAGATTGAATCTGTCCAAGTTTGGTTCAAATTGGTTGAAAAAAAGAAGTTATAGCAGTTTGTTTAGGGCAGAAAAAGTAATTTATTCACATTTTGACAACTTTTATATTGGACGGTTTCCTGGTTTATTTGTGAGTTTGAATGTCTGGAGATGTGTTAGAAAATTAATCTCTGTGGTCCCATATCCACTTTTCTTTGTCTTAGATAATTTGGTGATTGGTTTTTTTTGGGAGGGGGGGGGCGGAGGCTGGTGAAAAATATATTTTCGTCTATGAGTATAACGTCAAGGAAGAAAAGTCTCATGGTGTTCTATCCAGTTCCTCAGAAGCTGCCTTTGAAACTGACAAATGGCAAGAGCATGGCAGAGCTGGTTTTCAATTCCTCCAGAGCATAAAAATAGGAAGCTATCACTCTGCTTAGGCCCAGCAGATAACTTAAGAGAATTTAAACAAATCCTCAGGGGCTGAGGCAGCTGGGAGGTGAAATAAAAAGGAGCAGCAGACTGTCGGTGAGGAGTGAAATAGACCATTTCTGACCGAGTCACAGCAGAAGTGACCGGATCCAGCCTCCCCACCCCAGCAAAATCCTCCCCCCCCGGCCAAGCCCCCAACGTCTACCAGGGGCAGCGACAGTGGGGGAAGCTTACAACCTCGCTTAGTCTTAACCTTAGTCTAAACTTGAGTCCCTAACCGAAGGGTGCACCGCCAGGGTTAAAAAGGAGCTCAAAGTGATAAGAAAGGGGATGAGCAGGGGAAGTCACCCCAAAAACCTGCTTGTATCCTTCCGGCTGGGGGCCAGGGAAGTGCTTGCGTTGCCAGGATCTCCTAGCTGCCTAGCTGTTAATTTCACCTGCACTGGGGCGATTGAAAGTGCTGCTCATGTAGAAGAAAGGTCTGGTGGGGTTTAATCTTTAGTCTTAGCTTACGTGGGCCCTTACCCCGTCCCCTGGTAGGTGTGGGGTGCTCCAGCAGGGGGAGGATTTTGCTGGAGGGGGGGGGGGTCTTGATCTGGTCACTGTTCCCTGCTGCGAATCGGGGTCTATTTCACTCCGGGGTCTAGTTTCACCAGAGCCACAGCAGGGAACAGTGACCTAATCAAGCCCCCACTCCAGCAAAATGCCCCCATCACCTACCAGGGGCAGCGCCAGTGGGGGAGCGTACAACTTTGCGCAGCTTACATCTGAATTTATACTCTAATCCAAACAGAATGCACCCCCAGGGTTAAAAGGGAGCTCAAAGTGATAAGAAAGGGGATGAGCAGAGCAGCAGTAGGGCAGATCACCCTCGGGGTGGGGGGGAAGAGGAGGGCTTTCTCCAAGCAGCTGCCCTGGGGAAGTCACCCAATACCTGCTTGTATCCTGCCAGCTGGAGGCGATCCTGAGGGTGATCTGCCCCTGCTGTTGCTCAGCTCACCAGAGGGCAATGGCAGAGCCATAGCTTTCCCACCCTCTCTCTCCTCTGATCCAGGCACTGTTGAGTAGAACCGAGAGCTCCAAGGCTCCCTGGTTCCTCTGAGACCCTTGCAGCTACCAGACGTGGCTAAATATCATTGCATTATCTTGGATGTTACACTTGGGTAGATAGCAGGGGAAAGCAGGGACAGCTCGCTGGGGTTGCTGGCATGCAATAAAAGCCCCACATTCTCCCGCTGTACCAGCTCCACAGTTCAGCTGCAAAACTTGAAGGGAGCAAGCAATTTAAAAAGGATTACAAACCTGATGAGGGCCATCAGGCCATGGGAAGGGAGGACGATGTGTAGCCTCCAAAGTGATCTCTAGACTCTAGCACCATGGATGTAACGCAGCTGCTTAAGGCGCTTGCCTCTCGCCTATGACAGCCTCAGTGAGCTGCATAGAGGAAGCTTGGTATTCATTCTGGAAATCCTTAGTGCAGGCAGACTTAGCATGATTGCAGAGTTGAGTACTTGTAAGCAGTCTGGGCTGAAGGGGGGAGGATGACGACATGGGGAGGGGGTGCTCTATACTACTAGTGCTAGTATACTTAAATCCTAAAGCACTCTGATACACTTAATGAATCTACCAGTATAGATACTAGCAGTGCTGGTATACTACTAGCAATGCTAGTATACGTCTAGCAGTACTAGTATACTAGCACTCTGACATACACAATGATATACTAAATCAGCCTATAATCATTTCTTGCACAGCTGTGTACACACACCTTCTTTGGGTGGGAGTTGGATCATTGCCTTATGTTCAACTTGCCCAAAAGGGTTACACTGCTCAACATTACAATGCAGCAGCAAAGAAAACCCTCCAGAAGATTGCATTTTCTGAAGAGCACTACAATACCAGTAAAAACAGAAACCAAACTCGTTGCATGAGCAAAAAACAAAGGAAATTTACGAACACAAAACCTCCGGTGTCAGTGAACAGTTAAGGCTTGCACAAATTTCCAAACCCAAAAAACCACCATTACAGTGTATACTCTCATCCAAAACCACCTCCCAATCCAAACAGGGGGTAAACATCAGTTTCCAAGCCAAAAAAAACCTCCAGAAAAACAAAAAAAGAACAATTGTACCAAAACTCAAGAAGCATGGAAATGGGAAATTAAGGCTCACCGCATAACTAGTACACCATGACAACCACTGTGAGCTGGAAACACAACAGACAGCATGAACGCCAAACAATCACACATGAACCCATTCAAAACCCGCCTTAACTAGTGCTCCCTGACAAAATCTGATCTAGGCACTATTAAATGCATCAGTATTCTCTCCTGACATACAGCAAGTGAAAAGAAGATTAGGACACACCCTAACAACAGCTTTGGACAATAGGTCTAACTCCCATCCCCTTATCGTGTAAAGCCAGTTTATAAGTGGGTGGGGGGGAAACAAAATCAAATGTTTCTAACTCATTAAAACATAACGATTGCTGCTCACCACATAACAACATGATTCACAAACCAACACCAAGCCCTAAATGTGCTGCTCATGAAATGCATTATTTGGGGTATATTCTCTCCTGAGATACAGCAAGAGAAAAGAAGATTAGGAGACACCCTAACAATAGCTTTGTGATTTGTCCCGCATGAAATAGTGTTTCTGGAAAGACAATAGGTCTAACTCCCATTCCTTTATTGGGTAAACCCAGTCTGTAACGGCGGTGGGAGGGGCAAAATCAAATATATCTGCCTCATTAAAACAACATAACAATTGCTGCTCACGACATAATATCATGCACAAACCAACACCAAGCCCTAAATGTGTTGCCCATGAAATGCATTATTTGAGGTATACAATAACATGGAAAGAACACGACAACACAGCATATAAGGAGCACTACTTAAGGCAAGTTTTGAATGGGTTCATGTGTGATTGTTGGTTTGGCGTTCATGCTGTCTGTCGTGTGTCCAGCTCACAGTGATTGTCATGGTGTACTAGTTATGTGGTGAGCCTTAATCTCCCATTTCCATGCTTTTGGGGTTTTGATGCAATTGTTCTTTTATGGTTTTGGAAGGTTTTTTGGTTTGAAAACAGATGTTTACCCCCTGTGTTTGGATTGGGAGGTAGTTTTGGACGGGAGCATACATTGCAATGGTGGTTTTTTGGGTTTGGAAATTTGTGCATGCCTTAACTATTCACTTAAAACCAGAGGTTTTGTGTTGGTAAATAATAATTTAGCACTCTTAGTACAAAGCTTCTCAAACTGGACCATCTGGGTGTGGAGGCGTGGCTACAGATAACCCCTCCCCCCAAACAAATATGTCATTCTGATTTTGCAAAGGTTATTCACATATTTGGATAGACTATGAACTCGCAATTGACCTTTGTCTAGATATTGGTTATTTGCATATTCATTTCTTGGTTTACTGTGTTTCAATGATTTGGTTTTTTCCCCTTGATATTTTGGTACTTGTTCCTTTGCTCGGTACTATTTTAGGCGCTGACTGTTATGCCTGAGACAGTTATCCAATAGTGCTATTAGAAACATAGAATTGGAGAGTTGGAATGGACTTCAAAGCTCATGTAGTCCAACACCCTGCTCCATGGCAAGATACCATCTGCCTATAGCATTGCAGACCGATGCTCATTCAGCTGGGTTATGTAAACATCCAATGAGGGAGATTCCACAACTTCCCTGGGCAAGTTATTCAACTGTCCAACAGTTCAACTATTTAGGAAGTTTTTCTTAATATCTAATCAAAATCTCCATTGTTGTAACTTGAGCCCTCTTGTTCTATCTCTGAATGGAGAATAAAATGTTTACCTTCTTTTTTGTGTGGCATCCTTTTAGCTATTTAAAAACTGCTACCATGTCCCCCTTTAATCTTCTTTTCTGTAGGCTAAACTTACCCAAGTTTTCAGCCTTTAGCCACAGGGCTGGTCTTCCAGACCCTTTATCATCTTCAATCCCCTCCAATTTGTCTATATTCTTCTTGGGAGTACAGTGACTGAAACCGACAGAGCACTGAGTAAAATGGCATCACCACCACCACCTTCCCTGTCTTGGAAACGGTGCTCCTGTTAATGTGTTAATATTGTGCTAATAGCAAAATAGCCAAGAGCACGGACGGATGTGCAACAATGCTAAACGGTACTGAACAAATAGAAGAATATTGCAGTACCAAAATGAACAAACCATAATGACTGAAACACCCAACTGGCCAAACAAAAAAAAACCAATGATGGAAATAACTGAAATGAAATACCTGAAACTAATAAAGGACACCAAACCAAAGAGTGCTTCATTTCCCCTTTGCTGAGACAGATGCAAACAGGCAACACTCACTGAATTCAGTATTCACTTCAGAATCTCATAGTCGTGATCCCAATGGGTGTTTGATAGCCTTCGCATGTCTTTGTCGTCTTCTGGGCTCCCCAAATTACATTTCAGTCTGGAAACGGGATGATGTGGGCGAAAGTTTTAGGAACTGATGTTGAGGAACTGGTTTGGAAGAGCCATTTCCTTTTCACGGAACAGTTTCAGAAAAACAGAAGAGCTGCTAAGGTTTAAATCAGAATTCCGATCAAACAATTTCCGTCAGTCTGCGCATGTGAAAAATGGCCATCCTGCGCATGCGCCAATGGTGATGGCCATGCTCAGAATGGTATCGGCATCCCACCACTGCCATTTTGAGGCTGGCATAATTGTATTTATTTATTTATTTATTTAAAGTTCATATCTTGCCCTTCCCCGAAAGGCTCAGGGTGGTTTGCACACTCACCACGGAAAATAGTAGAAAAGACCAACACAATAAAATCCCCTAAAAATCCCTATCCTCTCCCCAAAAATCCACCCACCCAACCTCTATCTATGCCTGCCAAATGTTCTGAAAAAAAGAAATGTTTGACACCACCTCTGGAATATGCTCAAGCTTGGGCTCTGGCGGACATCAGGGGAAGGAAGTACCATAGTACTGTGGCAGCGACTGAGAATGACTGTCTGTGGGCCTTTGGCATCCAAACAAAATTAGCTGGTGGTGGTACCCGCAAGAGGACGCAGGGGTCGCAGTGGAGCATGGAAGGAGAGGTGGGTCTTTCAGATATGTGGCTCCCAAGCCGTCCAAGAAAGGAGCTGGGCCGCCACATTCTGCCCCAGCTGCAGCTTCTGAACAGTCACCAAGGGCAGCCCCGCGTAGAGTGCACTGCAGTAATCTTGAACTTCTCTGCATGTCAAAATGGCTGCAAACCTAAAACTAATTATTCCAGAGAAGCCCCAGAATTGAGATTTGGAGTAAGTGGTTTCAGGATTCCAGACAATGTGTGTTTCCAGACAGTGGTTTGCTTTACTTCACTTTACCCTGCTTTAACCAATGTACCACTGTTATGTTAGTTCCCAAGCGCCAGATGTTCACCCAAGATAGATCCCGGCTGTTTTGGTGGTTAGCGCAGGCTCTGACTCAGAAAAGTCTCTGAGTCACAGCCCACTCTAGTTGCCAATACAGCTGGGATCCAGTCATCTGACTGGATGTAAAGCGGGCTATCATGACTGAAAGCCTGATTTCCCAGCCAGGTTGAAGGGGCTGCTATAGCCAGCTGCTACAGTGGTTGTCATCGGCCACTACGGCAGCTATCATTGACCGCCATAGCGGCCTGTCAGGGGGGAGGACGGGCCTCTAGACACAGCACGGGAGCGGGCGGACGCATTTGCATGCATCTCCCCACCCTCCTTGTTGGCTTGGCCCCCATTCAGTGCCTTGTACCGGTTCTATGGCGGCCCAAACAAAACTGCCACACTCTGGTAGGGGCAATATGATCTGCTCTCTCTGATTGCAAGATTTACCTGTACTGTCAAAGGAAAAAAATCTAACTGGGTCCTCTTTCAAGGAAACCAACTTTGCTGTCTGACAAGGAAAGAAACTGGATTCTCCATCACTGGAGAATTTTAGGAAGAGACTGGATGAACATATATAATAAATCAGCAGTTATGTGGATGCATTGCTACTGGGATGGGGCAAATACGGAGCGTATTCACACAACACTCTGATTGTTATGCAAAACCTTTAACAATTCCATTGCTCCTTGATGATCTTTGTTCTCTGCCACTAGATACAGAATGGGTTGGCTATTGAAATCAGGACCAGTCTTACCACAGGGCAACCCTGCTCTTTCTAGGGGCCTGTTTTCACCAGGGCAGGATATGGGGGCACTACCTCCCAGTAGCCTGCCAAAACACAACCCCTTTTAGGACCACTTGGAGGGTGCCGCCCCAAAGGGTGCATCCATGGGGAAGGGGCCATCACAGCCCCTATAGCTTATCTTCGTCCTGGGCCCCACAAATTCTAAGGCCGACTTTAAATGAAATGCAAGGCAATCAGGAGCTGTGTGAATATCCTGCTGTGCGGCAGGCAAACACACGTTAAGGTACATCTGGTGAGTTTGGCAGGGAAAAGGATGGTTTGTGAACGAGCCTGTAGCATCCTTGTGTGAAGTGAGTGCATTCAGAAAACAATAGCTATGGAACAGGTCAGTATCTCAAGCGAGGGGGGAGGGCGACTTTTTATCGAGGGGGAGGGGGGACCTTTTGCCTCCCATGAACCACTTTTAAAATTAATCCATATATGAGTAGGGGGTAAACTCAGGATGGGGGAGGAGAGGTGGAGATCCAGATCTTGGACATATGCCATAGATCAATCCTCCGTCCTTCAATGCATGCCTTAATTTCCTCCGGCTTCCCGGGAGCTCACTTTTACAGTGCTTCAGGGTAGGGACAGAATCCATAGGCCAGATCCATGCATTAGAAAGGGGTCAAATAAAATACCGCTGCAGGATTGATTTGGTCCTTGGGGCCAGGGGTTTCCTACCTCTGATCCAGAGGTTTAATAGGCTCAGACTAGTTATTTTGGCAGATGCCACAACGATCGATTTATAAAACAAAACAAAAAGAGATTATCAGGCGAAAAGACTCTCCTGCCGCCCCCGCCCTACTGCAACATACAATAAGAAGACTGTTATTGTGAAGGACCTTCTGATGGTGTATTTATTCACCTGTTCCCCATTAAGCAGATCTGTTAAAGCAGCACTTTGTCCATCAGCACTTGAGTGCTTAGAGCTGAGCGTGCCTCTTTCATAATTGCTGGCACCAGCAGAAGCCAAATTCTGAAACGTCTCCGAGCGGGGCTCGAATTGTCAAATATGCCCGGGAGATTCCTGCTGTGCTCAGCTGTCTGAAAAATACCACTGCCCTTGCCCTGCCAGCTTAACCTGGCAAAAATGTCATCAATAAAAGTCAAACTGGGATTTAAAAAGAATAATAATAAAGATCTGAGGAGGGATCTTTAACCCCTTCCTTTCCTTTAAAAAATAATAATTTAACGCTGGCCAAAGTTTGTGCTGTGAAAAGGAAAGTTTAAGTTAACCACATGGGTATTTTAAAGGTATTCCAAATTACTCCGCATGCTGGAGCAGAGTGTATATGTAGCAGGACAGGTGATGGCTCTTTAAGATTTTGAATGTGCCTGTTAGATTCAGGTCCGACAAAGCAGGAAATACTGTGCACACCCATTTTGTGCAGACATTTGTTTAGGGTTTTTCTCTCCCTTTTTTCAGTTCTTAATTGGTCTGTTTAGTATTTTCATTATTATTATTTATTTATTTTTTCAAATTTGGATGAATTGCTGAATATATCAACAAAAAATGACTAAAGCCCCAGGGAAAAGAAACAGGGATGTTAACGAATATGTAAAAGTTAACTTTGGTGTGAATGTTCGCTGGGATATTTGGAGTGCTATCCAACATGGCAAATAATATTCACGAGTAGAGAATCTAGGGTTCCCTTCAACACCAATGCACTTGGCTGGCTACTCGGAAGCTGTTGGCCCTGAAGGGAATCGGTGGCTGAAGACGGTACACGGAGCTTCTTGGCTACGTGTCTTGAACCCTTGCTCCCAGGCTCCTTGGAGCAGCCACTGGGTCTGCAGCGCTACTGCTTCAGCCTGCCTCAAGCCCCGTCACTTTCCCAAGGGGCCTCTCTCTGCTGCCCTGCCCTGCCTCACCCCCTCCTCCTGTCTGTCTCAATCCCCTCCCAGATTCCTGGTTGGCCGCCAGCAAGAATACAATCCTTGCTGCTGACTGCAACAAAAAGCTTGGTGGAGCAATCCTTCTCTTCCTCCTGTGCCCAGTCCTTTCCCTAGCTTTAGTTCTGCCCCCTTTGCTCCGGCTTTGCTCTGTGTTCCAGGTCCCTGATTTCTTCCTAGCCCTGCTTCTTCTCTTGACTCCAGCTTTGATCCTGACCTTGTGCCCCAACTTCACCATCCCGGATACCCCTCAGCCACTTCCTCTTATACAGCAAGATAGACTTGGAGCGCCATAGACTTGAATCTGAGCCTTGGGGCCTCTTTTCTTTCTTCCTTCCAAACTAAGCAGTGTTCCACCTCCTATTTGCCCTCACCACAGCCTGCAACCCCTCAATTGCACCCCAGGCCTGTACTAGTTCATTCTTCTCCACTGTGATCGTTCCTGTTGCCAGTTCCCTTTTCTCGCCTGTGAAGGAGCTAGATGCTTTAAGAATTTTTATTTTTTCAAAATGCTGGCAGGCACAGCCTCTCTCGACTTAACAATCAGAACATTAGCATCTGAATAGCCTAAATCTGATATTACTTTGTGTTTTGCCAGCACAATCCAGAAGTTGCATTTGTGACTTTTTGCATGAAATTAAAAAGGGTGGAAAGGCTGTTCGTACAAGCTCAAAACTGCTGATACAAGAAAATTCTGCTGCACATACAAGAGAAAACTCCTGATAAAGCAAGGCAATATTTCGCGGAGGGAGGGTGAGAAAACAACACGAGCTTTCGCGGAACACTTTTTTGCAGCACAAGGTGGAGCTCTGAGCAAATTCTGGCAGCTGACAATAGGTTTTATATTGGGCAAAATGATGTCCTCATTTTCCACCAATATAAAGGAGAAGGATTGCAAGTCATAATATGCAGAGCATGGCTAGGATTGTGTGTTCTGCTTTGTACATGTACTTGTATGGCATAGACACTTATAGGGAGCCCTACCATTCTATGATAGTATATTTTATTATTATTATTAGATTTATACCCTGCCCTACCCCCTAAGGCTCAGGAATTAGATGGCTTATAAAAAAAATACATAACAAATATAAATCACATATACCACACTCTTCCAAAACCCCAAACCTCCCACATCACTCTTAGTCCTCACTCAGGGGAATCCTCTTCCCCCAACCTCCTAGTCTCTCCCCCTGGCCCAGGTTGGCTCCTGGTTCATAGAGGGGCCACGGTGAACCCCACGTCCCTCCCTCCCAGCCATTCCCATACAACCTCAACCTACCCACTCTCACTCATGGGAAAATCCCCTTCTAGACACCCCTCCAGAGAGGCTGTAGCGGTTCCCAACACCCATCCTCCCGTTCGCTCCCATGGTACACACAAGAAGCCAAAACTACAACATCTTACAGAGACTCATCTGTTATCCCTAGTGTCTTATATACGTGATCCACTCTCGGATGCCTTAGCCGTCCTTGGATTAAGATGGGAAGCAGACTTGGCCTCTATTCCGGGTGAAAAGGGGAAGGCGATGCGCAGAAGGGGAAGACAGGAGGGCGCGGCCTGGCAAACTTGGCTGGACATAATGATTGGTGGGAGTTGAAGCTGGGGTTGCAAAGTCTCCCCATCGTGCGGCTGCTTGGCTTAATTCAGTCCATGGCTCCCTGTCACCCTGCCAACTGAAGCTGCATCAGGCAGGTTTAATAGCTGGCAGAGAGGCACCAAAGCTGCATCTTCCCTGCATCTGAGAGCAACATTCTTGGATGCCAACATTAGCACTTTACCCTAACCCAATTAATACCTAGTGTTCAGTCACAGCACTGATTAACATGTTGTTCACAGTGATTAAAACATTTCTCCTCCATTACCATACAGTTAAACGCTTGGAAGAGGGCTCCAGCTAATGGGGTATGGGCAAGGTTGCACACTGTAGCTATGTCACTTTGGGTGATGGAGAAAAGAAGAACCACCACAGTCTCCCTTTCCTCTTCCTCTGCTTTTGGGGTTGATAATTAAGGGCTGACTTTTTGGGATGAATAAGAGGAGGGGCTGGAGGATGGGGGGGTGGGGAGAATTTAGGTAATTGAAAGAATCAAATTCATGCAAGCACCTCGGCTGGTGCTAACCTACATCATTAAAGTTGCTAGCTAACAAACATCAAACGCAGGCCAGTATTAATGAAGCAGATGTATTAATTTCCGATTTCAGGGAAAGCTAAGCAACTGGCTTGGCTAGCCGGCTGCCTCTTGCTTTCTCCTTCTGACAGCACTATTAATGATCTTTAATGCCCCACAGGCACTAATGGGCCCCGCTGGGAGTCCAGAAATACTGCAATTTGTATTGAGGATTTAGACATAACAAAAAACGGGGGGGAATGCATGGGGGGGGAGCCCTCTGCTCCTGGGAGCCAGGCACTTGATCAGTCACTTTCCCCTGGTGGAATAGCACAACAGAATAATAAATGACAGGTCCAAGATTAAATCAAACCTTCTGCTTTAAGTGCTAGAGAGTGTGTGATTGTCACTAACAATCTACTGCTTGTTAACACTACTGAAGGATAAGCAAACAGCAGTCAACACTTTATAAAAAGGGGGGGGGGGAAAGCAATATGCCTATTACACACACACACGTGTCCCTGAAGATGTTTTTTTTTCCTGCTGTTTTTGTTTTGATTTACTTTTGTGGGGAACTAATTTTTGTATTGAAAATGTATGGGAGAAGCAAGCAAGCCCATCTGCTGCCATGTTAAACCAGCCAATTATGCCCCAGGAACATCTGATCTTAAAGACTCGTCTATACACACACACACACACACACACACACACACACACACACACACCCCTCCCTTGTGGCTATTTTAATTTTCTTGGTTTGGTTTAACAGGATTAAACTGGCACAAGTCCCATGCAGACACACTTGGGTTTAAGAGTGACACAATTTGGTTTAATTTAAACCAGAGGTTCTCAAACTGTGGGTTGGGGAGACTGCAAGTGGGTCATACCATCTGCTGATGGGCCCGGGTCACAATCCCCATTGCCACTATGTAACTAGGGTTGGAGAGAAATTCTCTTATGAGCCACTTTGAAAATTAGTTCAAGCTCTGTGGGTTGGACAGGGGTGCTTACAGGGTGTGTTGAGGATGGGGGAAGTGGCTGAATTTCTTAGATGTGAAATTTGTGGTGGACATTTGTTTTAGTTCTACACTTAATTTGTGCTTAGTTCTACTGAAGTCAATAGGACTAAGTCATGTGTGGAGTGGGGAACCTTAGGCCTGGGGGCCAAATGCAGACTGTGGCTAGTTTTTATTCGACTCCTTTCCAGTTCCTACCCCCAAACACCGTATGACTAAACTCAGGGTAATTTCAGACGTTACGAGACCACGGTCAAACACAGTGAATACCCTGTGGTGGCCGTTTGTCCCATAACATCTGTTGTGCGTTCCGCCAGATGTTCACCACAGTGAACCTCCGGCGGGAATCACAATGACCACGATTCTGGACCTCTGGCTGCCCGGAGGTCCAGAATCGTGGTTAGCTGGACCACGATCCAGGATTGGCCAAAAATAACATCTGTTACGTTGGCCCATCTCGGATCGTGGCCCAGACCGCAATGCAGGATTGGGTGCAAAGGCCGGATTGGATGCTTTGCCCGTCTCCCGGAAAGCGAGCGGCCGGGGGAGTGCGGGGGGCGGGGCTGTGCAGCTGCACATTGTGCCACGCAGCCCCGCTCCCGCCCCGATCCCCTGTAGGCATCAGGCCGGCACGTCTCAATCCGGTCCGTGATTGAGCATGGTGGGCCTCTGGGCCCGTCACGTCTAAATTTATCCTCAGGGTAAGGGAGCAGGGATGAGGGGATACACATAAGGATAGATTGCAGATCCATGGCACAGATCCAGGATCTAGGCCCTCTTCTTCCTCCTGAGAGCACACCTTAAGCACCACGGGTGTGCAATTCGTTCTGCATTGGCTATTTTGCACAAGCGCATACTGGCTGCCATTTTGGAAAAGGGCTGTGCATGTGCATGATGGTCCGGTGCCCATTTTTCACATGTGCAGTGATTTTTTAAAAATTATTTTAAATAAAAATAAAATAAAACAAAACAAAAACAAAAATGGTAGGGGCCATTTATGAAACTTCCTGAAAATGAAAGCGTTTTTTGTAAATGAAAACTAAGGGCATTTTCAGGTGGACACTTATCCCAGGATAACAGCATTAATCCCGGGATGTGATGTCCATCTAAACGCTGTCAACTGTGATTATTAGCCAGGGATAATAAAAATATCAGGGTGTTATAAAACCTAACTTTGTAGGTTTTATAACACCTGGATATTAAACTATCCTGGGATTATGTCTGTCTAAACGACTATCCTGGGATAGTCAACTATCCCGGCGATTAGTGCCACAGAGTACAACAGCAAGACCTGACATTCTCTCTAGGCATTTTCTGACTCTATGGCATTTAGGAGCACATGACTGTGGGGCAATCGTATTATCACCATCATCGTTCCACAATGCATTGAGGAGCACCAAGTTTAAATACCTGCAGAACAAAGGGATGAGTTTCTATTTTCTTCAACTCAGAAATCAGAAAAATGAAGAAAATCAGATTTTCTTCTGTCCCAGAAATCATGGATAAAAAGCACCTCATCCCAGAGGCTCTAATCCCAGGATAACAGCAATGTTCTGTTCAGATTAACTATCTTGGAATTAAGTTATCCCGGGATAGAAATGTCCATCTAAACAGGTATCACTTTGTAATTCCTGGATAATAAGTACTCAATAGTTTTCTAATTATCCCTGGAACGTTTGTTTGTCTGAAAACACCATCAAATGAAAACAAACCATGTGCCTGCTGTACACACCTATTAAACACCCCCATCCCCAGCTTCTATGTGGCCCTTGGGGCTTATAATAATTTTCAAATTGGCCCCTGGGAGGGGAACGTTTCTCCACCATTGAGTTATGTGCATAACTTTAAGCATGATCTTAAATGGATTGGTTGGATTGGGATTAGTAGGTTCAGCATTTTTAGGGCCAAGTTCTGGCAGCTAAAGATTACAGCGTGCACCATGTAGTGGGGGACAAATAAACAGTCCAATACACGTGGCTATTATTCACACATTCAGATATCTGGATATTGTCCACACCCAAAATGGATATCCACTAGTTTGGTTCATTCAGTTTGCACAATTTGTCAGTTTGGTTACTTGGTGTTTTTTCTAATTTAGCATACACAATAGCATCAAGTAGCACAAACAAAAGCAAACGGAAAAAACAGAACCTCTGGACGAAGCAGAGCAAATATCTGTTGAAAAAACCATCTCTTGATGTTGACTCCTGTCAGCTATTGTTCCTTTCCAATATTCCCTTTTTAGGGAAGGGGTGTTGGCTCACAGCTTCAGGCACATCTCAATGCTGTTAGATTCATGGACCCATGTCAATCAGGAGTGTGTCCTGGGCATAGGCACTGAGACTTGGTTGATGACCATCGCTTGGCAATTGATAAGGGCAGTTGTACCCTGTTGATTTTGTTAGATTTTTCAGTGGCCTTTGATACAGTTGGTCATGGGGTGTTTGCACAACTGCATGATTTGGGAGGGGTTCACGGGACTGCTCTTGAGTGGTTCCTCTCATTCCTGGCTGGGAGAACCCAGAGGGTAGTGGCTTTTTGTCCCTTTGGAAGCACTCTTGAGGAGTTCCATAGGGTTCCATATTGTCCCCACTCCTCTTCAATGTATATCTGAGGTCCCTGTATAGAGATCTGGAGTCAGGTGCCATCAGTATGCTGATGATGCCCAACTCTGTCTCTCCTTTTCATCTGACTGAGGTCCTGCAGTCTTGGTGTTTACCCAATGCCTAGCTGCCATTAGGGACTTGCAGAGGAACTGACAAACTGAATCCAGATAAGGCCAAAGTGATGATGGCTGGCCGGCCTTGTCGCTGTGGAGATGTAGGGATCCGTGTTATTGATGGGATCCAGCCTCTTCTGGTCACTCAGGTTTGAAGCCTTGAGGTAATCTTGAATCCAATGCTGTGCCTGGATTGCTAGGTTGTGGTGGTGGCCAGTTGTGTTTTTCACCTACTATAGCCGGTGAGAAGGCTGCAACCTTTTTTTTAAAAAAAAAAAAATCAGACCTGGATATGGCCACTGTCATCTGTGCCTTTGTAACCTCGAGGCTAGACTACTGCAATGTGCTCTACATGGGGCTGCCATGTTCGGAAGCTGCAGTTGATGCAGAACATGGCGACCCATCTTCTGTCGGGGGTGGGTCGCTGGGAGCACATTACACCAGTGACCGGTAGTCTTCACTGGCTTCCTATAGCTTTCCAGACACAATTCAAGGTACTGGTTTTGACCTATAAAACCCCAAATAACTTTGGCTCCAGCTATTTGAAAGGCTGTCTCATGTCCCGCCATGGCCACTGAGGTCAGCTGGGAGCACTCTCTTACAGGTACCATCTGCCTGTGAAGTTTCTACAGCAAGGGCACACAGAGTGGTGTTCCTTTTGGCTTCCCCCCAATTATGGAACTCCCTCCCTTTGACGGTTCATCTAAGCCCGAGCCTGCTCATCTTCCGGAAACAATATAAGACATTTCTCTTTGGCTAGGTGTTGGCAGGCAAGCATAGGGTTGGGTGGAGGTTAAGGAGGGGTTGTGGGAGGGTTACAGGGATTATTTTCAGATGTTTTTATTAATAGCAAGCCATCATGAGCCATAATGGGAAGGGTGGCATATACATTTGATTAAAGTAAAATTTAAAAATAAATAAATCTGGTTTGTTGGATTCGATTTGGAGTGGCTGAATTTGATGGATAAGGGTTTATATAGTGCCAGCAATGTGTAGACTTGAAGCCTTGAGCTTATATCGACTTGAAGCCTTGAGCTGTCAATTATTATTTCCTACCACCTGACCTACAGGAGCAAATGCTAGTTTTCCCTTTTTTATTTTTTCCCCACGCAGAACTTGTTTTGCTCACTATTGGATGCCGCCCGGCGCATTGTGTAGTTTTTTGTTCTGCATACGCTGTGTGTTTTTGCATTCATCGTGTATTCTATTCCATTGATCATGTAAGTGTAAAATGTTAATGCTGGCCCCACCCCCTGCCAGCACTGCTCAACCAACCTAAAAGCCCACCAGCCACCACTGCTGCCCCCGAGGGGCTTACAATCTAGGAGAGACAAAGAAGGGAAGGCAAGAGAGAGGGGAACATAAGGAGACACAGGGTTACATTCCACAAAGTTGAGAAGTCACAGGTGCACATGTTTAGCTAAATTATGGGGAGATGCGAACCCTGAATGAAAGATGGAAGAGGAAGCATCAGATACCAGTCTGTGGGGATGAGGAGCTAGAGAAAGCCTCATGAAAGAGGTAGGTTTTCAGAAGAGATTTGAAGGTTGGGAGGGAGGGAGCATACGACAGTTGTCCCTAAGTGCCTGCAGAACTAGGGCCTGGAGAAGCCCTGGTGAGGACTGGAAGTGACTGTCCCTTTAAGAGAGTAAGCTGCCTCAACAGGCCACACCCCTCCTGGAGATATAAAGCATGGAAGGATCAAGTCTGCAAGAAGGAGCTGTGTAGCTGGAGGTGGGCCAAGGTACTGGTTGGGAAGAGTTTGGTGGGAACGAAGGACTGCATTCCCAGAGGGGTGGGACTTCAGGGGGGAATTTCAGATTTTGATTTTTTTTGTTTCAGTTCTTTAGTAATTTCGGATCTTGATTCGGATTTGGATTTTTCACATGCATTTTTCCCCATTGAAGTCAATGGGAACAAATTGCACTGTTAAAGATCCAAATCAAAATATCAGGATCGCCTGACACTGAAAAAGATCCAAATTTTATGACAGAACAGAATTGGCCATTTTTGGGTTGATTTAGTTCTATCCAAATCTGAAATTTCCATCCCTAATTCCTAGAGACTGGTTTGTGCCAGTATCTTAGTGAGAAGTGCTTTGAACTTTATATTGGAATTTGGGGAATGTTTGGACTTCTGCATTGTAAATAAACTTGCACATTGCGGTGGAAAGAACTGGAATGGTGTAGCTCTTTGGGACCCTAACAAACAGTACTGCCCAAGGCCACCCTATCACAGAGCAGAGTGAATGTGTTCAAGGAGAGAGTTCCAGACGTAGGACACAGCAAGGGAGTAGAGGCAAAAACGTTTTTCCTTCACTCATCAAATATTCACCCCTAGCATCATGTGAAAAGGCAGGTAGCGACACGTCTCAGTGATAAACTTGCTGGGTACAGGAGATATCTGAAGGCCGGTATCAGGCTCCTATTGAAGCCATTGGACACAATCCCAAGCGGAATCCGCATGAGTTCTGCACAGCACAATGTGCTGCCAATGGATTATACGTGTGGTTTGTGCACAACATGCAGGTTGCATGCAGCATGGGATCGGCCCCACTGGCAGAAGTCCTACCAAGTTCAAAGGATCGGGTCTCAGCCATTTTAAAAACAGCTCCTCTGCTGGGCAGCCGGGCCTTCTCTGTTCTTCTGTGACTGTCCCAGAGGAGAATGAAGAAACGCTGCCATTTTGGCAACACACATGTGCAAAATAGCCACCAAGGCCATTCTGTACATGTGCAACCCTAATCCAAAATCCGTGTCTTTGGAATCTAAAAGCAGCATTGGCGCCATTTTGGAAGAGGGCAGCTGTTCTGATGAAAATACCACAAACTAATTGGTGGAAAGTACAGAAAATTACTGAACAGACTGAAAATTACCAAAAATTACCAAACCCCTCCCACCCCCAAAGATGGTGGACAATCACAGGCACTGATCTCGACAACAGTGGAAGCACAGATTCAATGGATAGTGAGAAAATACCAACCAACAGTCACAAGCGCTCCCGAAACGTAGCCATTTCCCGACAGTATGGGAACAGTCATTCTTGCTACAGCTCTAGCCAGGACCATCCCTTGCCTCGAGTCACACTTAAAATGCCCGAGATCTGCAATGTGGCTCCAAACCCAATTTTGCCAAGGGCAGCCTGCCATCGAGCAAGGGGTTGGACTAGGTGACCTGGGTCCCTTCCAGTACTATTATTCTAGTATTCTAATTCCAGCCTCTAGAAGAAAGGGTGGGCAGGGGCAGGGAGAAACCCTCACAAATAAACAAGTACCAAAATGTTTCTTTTAGAACACACAAACCTTTCCAAATGTCTCCAGATGGAATCTGGATCCTTTTGTCCAGAATTCAGCTATAATTGGCTTCCATGCGATTTATGGAACAAGGATTTTTCATATTAACTACTTTCATTTTAACTTTTGAAAGAGGCTGCCATTATTTTGAAAATTTGGAGGAAACTACCCCCAGCTGGCCCTAGAGATGAGCTACTTCCTATTCTCCATCTGCACTGCAGTTCGTTACATCTCTCTCCCGCTCACACAGAGTTAGGCACACAATGCCCTGAAGACCTATAATAAACTCATGATTTGATGGAGGAACAATTTGGGTTATTTTTAAAAAGGCAGATCTTAAAAACTTGTAGGATTATCGAATGGGAAGATATCAATCAAGTGGTTGAAAATGTCCATTCTCCTTACATGAGTGATGGATCTTCTTTCTTTCTGCCTGTCTTCTTCTCTTTTCTGTGTCAGTCACACACCCAGGCTGCGATTCACACTTCATTCAAAAGCCTCTGTACCTATAATCTCTGTTATTTTGCTGTCGACTCCTCATGCCTCATTAGGCATGTTTGACACCTGCACCTAATACCTTTTCACTGGCAATGCAGGACAGCTTTTGACAAGAGCAGATATTTTCCACAATAGCTTTAAAAGAGGTCTTCAAGTGTGCATCTTATATTTTTTTAGGGGGTTAATTTGATCCCCCTCCCCACCCTGTTCAATAAATTTTACATTTTGTTCCACTCTCCTTGTTAGGTACAACTGAATCCCCTTTGTCTTGGTTAAGACAATGTGTGCACATATAAAGGGGAATTGATGGGGATGAGAAGCCCATAACATCTATCCAACCAAGTTCTGAACTACATTCTGGATTCTCTCTCATAGCATATATATATGCTATTCCCCAACAGGGGAAAATATTAAATTAATAAGATTTGGACTATTTGCAAAATAAGATAGATGTACCAAATTATGAGGATTCCAGACACTAATAAACTAACTAGTGGCATCAAATGGATTCTATTAGGATTGGAACTTCATTTGCTGAAGTAGAATGAACACTTGTTCGATACCACAAATGAATTAAAAATCATGCTGAGTGCCACAGGGTCACTGGAAGTCAAATATGAACCCGGACATTTATCGTTTCTGGAGAAGCCTCTGGGTTAATGAGGTTAGGAATAGTCAGAGAAAACCTTAATGCCAAACAATGTACAACAACGTTATGCTATTCTGCTGCACAATGATAATTCTCCTGTTTTATGGCATTTTATATAAGTTCTTGGGGGGGGGGGGAATAAAAATAATCTGCATTACTTCGACTAGCCTTGTCATAACATTCTGACTGGTGAGATTAGGGTTGCCCCCCTTCCAGTTTAAATGGCATCTGAGGCATGGATGCCCCCGCCCCAAGCTATTTTTGCTATCCTTCTCCTCCTGTCTTACCACAGGAATCATCAATTGGTAGCACAAAGTCCCTCCGTCTCCTTTTCATAAATTACTGTTCCTTCTCACCCAAAATCAAATGGCATCAAAAGGGGCAACGGCTCTTTACTTTACTTTTCAACATGGCCACACCCCTTTACACTGACCTGCCCTCTTTCTGACATGACCACACCCCTTTCCCGAGCACAGTGATGATGTCACAGAGCTTGAAAAGGGGGCGTGATCACATTGGAAAGGGGCAGGAGAACCCTTTTGCACCAGATCCTTTCTGATCTCCCTCACCCAAGGGAGCCCTCCCCCCACCAGGCCCTCACTGAGGTGCCCATTCCCAGCACCCATGGCCATCAACTGGCTAAGATGAAATGTGCCCTCCTCCCCACAACTGTGTGTGTGCTAGCCATGGGGAAGACTCCATCTGGAGACATTCTGAAAGGTTTGTGTGTTCTAAAAGGAAAACCAGCATATGCATGGTATGCCCACTGCCTGTGACAACTCTGAGAAGAGTTTCACAGCACCCACATTTCTGGGAATGGCCTTAATCCATGCCCATGGCCAGCACCTAAGGGCCTTCATGTGAATCTCCAGGCCCAGCCTTAAGAGGACAGTTCCAAGGGACTATTGTCCAGGCTGTCTAGCAAGTTGAGATGTAATTAAGGAACACTAATTTCAGTGGCCTACGGTGCACAAGGGAGTGATGTGGCTAGCACCATGTCTGACCATCTTCGACTTCCCCAGTCCAATGGATCAGATGTCCATTTCACAGCTGGGTAGACTAGAGGTGGCCATTCAGTGAGAGACCAAGCAGGAACTAAAGGCAACAGGCTTCAGGGATGCAACTGACAGCATTAACTGCTCACAGCTACCATGTCTCGGACCCTTCACTGCTACCCCAGAACTCAGGCAACCTTGACAAGTCATCCAAGCTGGTCCAAAGTGTGGAAAAGTCTGGACGCAAGAGAAAGTGGTGGGGCAGGTGAGCCAAGATGCTGATGGAGGATACTTCATTAGAGAACAAGGAAGTTAATCCTGGCTATAGGCAGATGTAATCAGATACTGAAATTTAGAAGAAAGATACACAAGGGAATAATTAAGTGATTTGTTCAATTTTTAAAAGGAAGGTTTGCCTGATAAAACTCTGGAGGGATCTCGTCTGTATACTGCATAGGGCATTTTTGAGCAGTCAATTTCCACTGAGCAAAACCACAACCATTGTTCCCAGTGTTTCAGTCCTAGGGATCTGTCAACATGTGTTGCGTTCTAGGTGGATGCCACTGTAACTGATGCAACTGAGTACTTGCAGGGCTAGGTCCAACGGGGGCCAGGATAAGCCCCTGAATGGGTACAGTCCTGAGGCAGCTGGAGATGGCAGGCACTTTGCTGGGCCTCTGGTGCCTTAAAGGGAAAAGGAGGAGTTAATGTGCTGGCAGTGAGCAGCAATTAGCCTATGTGCTTCCAGTCAAGCAAGTGATTGGAAGAGGGACAGGTCAGGTGATCAAGGTTGAGCTTAAAAGGGGCAGCAGAGCCCAGTACCAGAGAGATTACCAGGGAGGAGGGCAGAGGCAGAAGGAACTGAGGCATGAGACGATGGCAACCCTGCACCAGTCTAGGTGAGCTGGCTAAAGAAGCCAGGGTGCTGAGCAGCACTGAGCGAAGGACCAGAGCACAGCCAGGAAGCCAAGGACTTGGGAGAGTGCCAGAAGAAGGGTGTGTCTGCAAGATCAAAGCAGGTACTAGGCTAAAGCCCAGCAAAGGGGTTTGGCCTCACAGTGAAGAGACTCTGGGTGTTCTCGAAACGAGACAACTAGCCCACTGGCGTCCATATTCAGTCAATACAGCCCACACTCGTGTTTTTGCATGTAAAGCTAATAAACGGGCAGCCCCCAGTCGGCATTTCATACGCTGGCAAGTAGAGGCCACCGGTGGCGCCACTCCATGCTTTCCCTCTCCCCTGCCTTAGCTCTGATGGAAAGGGGGTGTAATAGGGCCACTTCCCCCGGCCACGCTGTCAGCGCTCTGCCCTTAATTACCACCGTGTCCTCTCGATACCCTACCATGCAATCGCTCTCTCAGCTCCCAGCCGGACACTGTGAAAAGCGCCTCCTTCTCCGGCTGGCTGCAGCCTTCATCTTGGGACCCCGATCCCGGCTGGAATGCAAACGCTGGAGCTGAGGCGCGGCAGAGGAAATTGACATGCGGCTGAGAGGAGTACGATCAGGTCCCGAGATGAAAGCTGGAGTGTGGCTGTAGACCCTAGCTGGATCCTGGCAGAGAGGAAAAGTATCAGGGTCCCGAGATGAAAGCTGCAACGGGAAGTGGCTCTATAGCACCCCCCACATTCCATCAGAAGAAGTCCTCTTCTCTTGCAGCAGCTGTGAATTCTCTGAAAGAGGACAGAGTGGAGATGCAGTTGCCACATCGCTCGGAGTAGCTGCTCCAGCTGTGACTCAATGGTGCTGGTGGACCTGGGTGTGGGCGAGGCTGCGGGCGAACCTAACAACGGGAGGTGGCTACGTACTAACACACACCAGCCCACATGGTGGGCCTGCAATGTCCTTGGACAATGCCATGAGAGTGTGTGTGTGAGTGAGTGTGTGTGTGTGAGAGAGGTGAACACCCACCTGATGGGTGCTAATGCAGGCTTTGTCTCGTCTGAAAATATCCTAAGAGTGTTTAGTGGTGTTGGGAGCGGTTTTGGAAACTGTGCCCAGTACATAGATGACACTGAATGAACGATGATTCGAGAGCACTTGGAGGTCTTTGAGGGATGGATCCTGGGAAAAAACCCACTGCACCCATTCCATTGTTTACAGTGTTAAGAAAAAAGAAGATGCTTCAATTCCTCCTTCTCCTTCTTCCATGTTCCATCTCCTCTTGGAGAGGCAAGGCCAGCAGTCTCGGAGAGACCAACCTGACAGTTGCAGAAATGCTAACCTACATGGACACACACACTCACACAAAAGATTTCCCAGTAGGTTTTTTAGTCTGCTCTATTACATTAGCAACAATTCTGACATTATAAAACAGGCTTCAATCCAAAGACCATTGAAATCAATGGGTGCTTTCTTCCCAGTGACTTCAATGGGTTTTGAAGTGTGCTTATGGACAAAGTAAGATTTTCTCTAAAAATCTGGTAAATGTAAGCTGAGTGTAAATGTTATTTAATTAAATACATCACTGACTGCCTTTAAGCTTCACAGTTATCACCTACAGACCACAGTGGCAGCACCATGGTTTTGCCTTGGGTTTACAAAAGGTGTTAACTAATGAGGTATTAGACCGCTGCAGGCCAGGTTTGGTCTGTGCAGCCCGTACTCACATATTTTGTGTGTCCACCAGCCTAATCAATGGGCAGCCCTTGCCATGTTATCTGGCTGTGCTGCTCTGGGAGGCCCTGTTTGGAGGGGCCAGGAAGCGGTCAGAAGATGCAGCTGAAGAGCGCTGAGAGGAGCTGCTACCACTGCTGCTACTAGATGTGTTCTTTTGCCAGGCAGTGGAGGGGGCGGGAGGTGAGGCCTGGCAGCCCCTCCCACCCAATGCAGCTGGGAGGGGAATCCCAAAAGGTTTCTTCATTCCCTTCTTCAGGCTGGAAATTCTGCACTGGGAGAAGCGAGGCAGGTGATTCCGTGGGGGAGTGGGATTCTGTGGGAATTCCGCAAATCACGAACCCACATTTGGCTCTGGGCCCTGTTTATAGGAAAGAATCAACACCTTGAATTGGGCCCAGAAGACTATAGGCAGCTAGTGCAATGAACAGAGCATGGCGACTTGTCCCCATGAGGAGACAAGCCAATGCGTTCTGCACAAGCTGAAGCCTCTAAACCATCACAAAGGGTAGCCCCATGTAGAGCAAATTACAGTAGTCGTGTGTTGAGGTGATGAAAGCATGGATGATAGTGGCAAGGTCAGAGGCAGAGATGTATGGCTGAAGCTGCTGCATCAGATGTAGCGCTCCTCACCCCAGCCCCGACCTGGGCAACCAGGCAGAGCTGGGAATCAAGAACCACCCCCAGACTGCAAACCTGAGGGGCCAATGGGGGATGAACCCCATCAATGAGGGTGGTCAGTATCACCAACCCCTTGGCCCCTCCCACTAACATCACCTCCATCTGTCGGGTTTCAGCTTCAGACGGCTCACCCTCATCCAGTCTCCCATAGCCACCAAACATCAAGTAAGCACTGAGACTGCCGAGCTTGGGTCAGATGAAAATGAGAGGTAAAAGTTGGGTGTCATCAGGGGCATCTGAACTGGATCAGTTTCCTAGACCCCTTGAAGTCTGGATTTTGTCTGGGCTATGGCACTGAGAGTGCACTTGTGGCCTTGGTCGATGACCTCTCCCATGAGTCGGACAAGGGCTATTCGACCCTGCTGATCCTATTAGATCTCTTGGCTGCATTTGATATCATTGACCACAAGTTGTTGGTGACTCAGCTGTGGGACCGAGCCCTAGTGGGCGGCACCGTTGGTTCCATTCTTTCCTGGCCGAGAGAACTCAATGTGTGGTGCTGGGTGATTGTTCATCTTCTTCCTGGGACCTCACACATGGAGTCCTGCTAGGCTCCATCTTATCCCCGTCTCCTGTTCAATTTGTACATGCAGCCTTTGGGAGAGGTCGTCAGAGGGTTTGGCATATGGGGTCATCACTATGCTGATAACATCCAACTGTACCTCTCTTTTTCAGCTGACCCAGGCCCGGCAGTCTTGGTGCTTACCCGGTGTTTGTCAGCTGTGGGGGACTGGATGAGGGAGAGCCGCCTGGAGTTGAATCTCGACAAGACAAAGGTGATGCTTGGAGGGGGGATGGGGGGGGGGAGGGAATGGGATCCATCCTCCTCTGGTACCCCAGGTCCGTAGTCTGGGGGTGCTCCTGGACCCACAGCTCCAGCTGGATGTCCAGATGGCAGCTGTGGTGAAGGATGCATTTTGCCAATTATATCTGGTGTGACAGCTTAAGCTGTATGTCTCAGATGCGGACCTGGCCACTAGGCTCCATCCAAAACTCCGCTGCTAGGGTCATCCACTCAGCCCGTCGCTTCGACCACGTGCAGTCTCTCCTCTCCTTGCTTCACTGGCTCCCCCTTCCCAAATGCATCCCTTCACAAACTCCTGGTATTCACTTACAAAACCCTTCACAACATGGCTCCCCCTTACCTCTCAGCCCTAATCTCCTTACACACTCCTGCACGCACTCTCCGCTCCTCCTCTGTCCCCTCCCTCGCTCTCCCTCGTCTCCCCTGCTCCCTTAACCGCCTTCATCCCTTCTCCCTTGCTGCCCCCCATGCCTGGAACTCCCTCCCTGCCCACATCCGCCTTGCATCCTCCCTCCGCACCTTCAAATCCCGCCTCAAAACCCACCTCTTCCTCGCTGCCTTTCCTGATGCCTGTTAGAACTTTCCTCTCAATATTTACTGTCTGCCCTCCCAGCAGACTCCTGCCAACTGCAACCAAGCCAAGCATGTGCACCTGCAACTTCACATCTGCTTGAAAGTTATTTATCCCTTGTCTCTCCCTATGTCCCCTCTCCTTGTCTCCTCACTCCGTGTCTATTAGATTGTAAGCCGTAGGCAGGGACCGCGTCTATCTTGTTGTTCTGTAAAGTGCCAGGCATACAGCTGACGCTATACAAATGCTAATAATAATAATAATAATAATAATAATAAATAATCCATGCTTTTATCACCTCCAGATTAGATTACTGTAATGTATTCTACATGGGACTAACCCATGTGATGGTCCTGAAACTGCAGCTGGTGCAGAATGCGGCGGCCCGGATCATTAGGGGGATGGGTAGCCGCAAGCACATTACACCGGTGCTCTGCTCTCTGCGCTGGCTGCCAATAGGTTTCCAGGCCAAATTCAAGGTATTGGTTTTGACCTTTCAAGCCCTAAAAGACCTGGGCCCCACCTACCTGCAGGATCAACTCACTCCCCGGGTTCTGGACTGACCTCTCCAATCAGCTGGGGGCACTCTCCTTTGGGTTCCCCGGGTGGCCACGAAGAGGAGAGCATTCTCAGTGGCCGCACTGCGACTGTGGAACTCCCTCTCACTGGAGGTCCGCCAGGCCTTTATTGAGGGAGACAGGTTAGGGGTTGGGTTGGGTATGGAGGAATATTTTTGTTTTTGTTTTAGCTTTACTATTGGTTGTTTTCAATGTTTTTAATGTACGTTTGTATTTTAAAATGCTGTGAGCTGCCCCAAGCTGCAAAGGCAGGAGGGGGCAGTAAAGAAATCTAAATAACAACAACAACACTGATGACAGTTAACATCGAACCCCCTCACCACCTCACTCAAAGGCTGTGTGTACACGTTGAACAAGAGAGAGGACAGACTAGAACCTTGCAGAACTCCACACGTGAGGTCCTGACTCCTGGGGAGACAAAGAACAGTCCCCCAGTACCAGTCGTTGAGTTCTCCTGGTCAGGAAGGAACGGAACCATTCAAGAAGAGTTTCACCCACTTTGGCTCGGTCCTGCAAGGAAGTCACCAATATTTTGTGATCAACAGTCTCAAAAGCAGCTGATCGATCTAACAGAATTAGAAGGGTCGACTGGCCCTGATCCAGCTCACGGCGAAGGTCGTAGACCAAAGTCACAAATGCAGTCTCCGTGCCATAACCCAGATGAAAGGTGGACTGTGAGGGATCAAAAAAACTGACGTAGTCCAGATGCTGCTGTAGCTGCTGGGCCGCTGCCCGTTCAATAACCTTCCCTAAAAGGGGAAGGTTAGAGACTGGTTGATAGCTGGCAAGGGAGCCAATGTCAAGCAATGGTTTCTTGAGCAAGGCCATGCCACAGCCTCCTTAAGGCATCCCGGAACTCTGCCCTCCTGAAGGAAGGCATTGACCGCCCCCACCAGCAACGGTCCCAGCGTCTCCCAGCTGGCCTTAACCAGCCAGGATGGGCATGGATCCAGTTCACAAGAGGTAGCTCTAGCCACCCCAAGGACATCCCCCGCATCAGCAGGTGACACCCACTGAAATTGATCCCATAAAACTGAACAGAACAGGGCTTCCATAATCTCTTGGTTTTCCTAATGTATCAAGCGTGGTGTTGAAGTTCTGGTGAATACGAGTGGTTTTATCCGCGAAAAAGTCAACAAACATGTCACAGTGAGCACTGGAAGATTCCAGTTCCAGGAAGAGGGAATGACCAGCTCCCTCACCACCCGTAAAAGCTCAGCCAGACATGACTTCGCAGATGCTATGAGAGCAGCAAAGAACCCTTTCTTTGCTGCCTGCACAGTCACCACATAGTTTTTTAAACTAACTTTATGTCGCAATCTGTCGGCTTCAGCCCGAGTATGGTGCTACCATCGCTCCAACTGCCGCCCTTCTTGCTTCAACTGCTGCAAGTCTTCCATAAACCAGGGGGCCCTGCAATGCCGATGCTTAGGGAGCGGACGCCTAGGAGCCGTTTGGTCGATGGCTTCAGTCAGCAAGATGTTCCAAAAAGGCACGAGGTCATGTAGTGAACTATCAACAAGATTGGATGGTAATTCCCCAAGAGCATTCTGAAACCTCTCTTGTTCCATAAGTCTTCAGTGGCGAACCAACAGAACTGGTTCCACACCTCTCCGTGGAAGTATTTGAGATGCCTCTACTATGGATCACCCTCTGTGTTCCCAAATGCAAGATCTGTTCAAATCTCACAAAGAAAGCCACCGCCTGGAGACCAAAGCCATGGAGGCCAATTACCACTGCTGGGTGGCAGTCATGACATCTGAATGCACTGGTAGCTGTTTGTGGTTTATATTTTTTAAAAACTTCTGCAACAAGATAAGCATGGGGTGATGTTTGAAAACCGCAACCTTAGAACAGAAGACACACACACACAAGGACCATGCGAAACAGTTGCTGCATAGTCCCTAAGGGTTCAATGTCTGGCCACTTTGAAGGATTCCCTAGTATGTTCTTACACAAAAGGCACTATCTGCTCCCCCCATCTGGCATTATATCCAGCTGCCTTTGGATGAAAATTAAATTCTGATAAAAACGGACAGAGACGGGGGGAAAGGGCCAGTCTGAAATGCTTCATAGCGGCATTGATGAGAAGAGCTTGCAGCTGGAAGTCTCAGATAACACAGTTTGTTAGGGCCACTGTCACACAGCTGCCTGCACAATGAGGTAAGGAGAAAGAGAGAGAGAGAGAGAGAGATGCTTTTTCACTTGTTATCAATACAAATCTCTAAAAAAGGAGATGCATCATTTAGAAGTAGCCTGACTAATGGTCAACTTCTGGAGGGATGCAGATGGAATGAGGAAAATATAGTCCCTCCAAGAAAATGCTGGAGCACTTTCATTCTTTGCAAGCTGATATGCTTGCTGCCAATTTGAGTGGACAGGGGAGCAAATCCTTCTCTCTCTCTTTCAGTGGCACTATAAAACAGGATACCCCAAACTGAGGTAGGTTAGGGTTTTAAAGGCAGTCAGTGGTTAAAGAAAAATAAATAAATCAATCATCCACACATTTCCCCCCACCTTCCCTCTCACTCTTCGTTAAAATCAGAAAAACACACAAAGTCTGAAATCTTCTCTGATTTAGCAGCTTCACTGGAGTTATTCCCAACCTACACCTGTGAGGCAAACATGTTGTCATGTCTTTTGAAACATGAGTTCTCACTATTACATGTACAACATAGGAATTGTAAGGGGCCCAGTCTATAGAGCGTTTGGGACCCAGGTGGATCACTGGGTTATGGTGTGGACCAGAATTGGGGACAGGAGTAAGAGGGGAACAAGGACTCAGAGAAAAGCAGAGTGGGGCTGAGGAGAACTTAGAGCAGATCAGGGCTGGGGAAATGGGAACCAAAGCAGGGGAAGAACCAGGAAGCAAGAGCAGGAGAGAGGTGAGCAAGGCAGGGAGAGGAATTGGAAGTGAGGTGCAGTTCCACCCAGCTTCCTGCTGCTACCAGCCAGCTAGCAAGCTAGAAGGCATGGGGCAAGAAAGAGCCACTGTGGTGTAGCGAGCTGCACTGCCAGCAGGAGGGGGCGGGGTAGAAAAATGGTGAAACAAACAAATAGTGGATAGGGTGCTGCAATTGGACCTGGGAAGCCAGGGTTTAAATCCCGCCCTCGCCATGAACTCACTGGGTGGGGTCTTGGGCAAGTCACAACCTCTCAGCCTCATTTCCCCATCTATAAAATGGGAATGTGTGTCTGTCGGTACCTGTGTTCCGCTCAACCTCATCCATTTTAGATTGTAAACCCACTGGGAAGGGACCTGTCTTTGAAAATCTGTGACTGTAAAGTACTGTGTATGCCTAATGCCTAGTAGCGCTATAGAAATGATTAGTAGTAATAGTAGCAGCAGTTCCATCCCCTCCCTCACCCTCCCACACCTGCCTTCGTCCCTTCTCCCTCGCTGCCCCGCACGCCTGGAACTCCTTCCCTCCACACACCGTCAAGTCCCTCCTCAAAACCCACCTCTTCCACTTCGCCCTTCCTAATTCCTGCTAATCATCCCCACCAGGGATTATCCCCCACCTGTTATCTGCAAACTCCCAATTCTCTGTAACCAAGCCAAGAATGTGTACCCGAGTTCCCGCATCCTCATGAATGTTGCATCCCTTGTCTCTCACTCTGTTTCCCCTTCCCTGTCTCCCCTTCCCCTGTCTTTAGATTGTAAGCTCTTGGGCAGGGACCGTGACTGTCTATCTTACTCTTTGTAAAGCGCCAGGTACATCGCTGGCACTATATAAATGCTAATAATAATAATAATAATAGTGTGTGGCCTGGCCACTAGAGAGCCTCCTTGGGGAGGGATAAGCTTTACGCAAGGACAAGTGGTGGCACTGCTCCAGGGATGAAGGTTCAATGGCTACGCCCGACAGGGATATTTTGCAAGAGTAAGACAAATTCCGGTAACTGAGAACTTTTGAGAAGGCAATAAACAACATAGCTGAGGCGCTACTGTTTATTGGACCACCTTCAAAATAACGTATTAATTTATGGGTAAACAAAGAATTTCTTCTACCAAAATCCACCTGAATGAATTTTTTCACAGAGAAGAAACCACCTTGCAACAGCCTTACTCCCCCATAGACAACCCTAGAGAGAGAGAGGACTCACCCCCCTGGACAGATCCGAAAGGATGAAACCAAATGGGATAATTTACCAAGGGAATCTGTGGAGGCCTCATAGCTGGAGGCCTTTAGAATTAGGTTAGATGGGCATCTCTCAGGAATGGTGCAGATACTGTGGACCTTGCTAAAATGCAGGGGTTGGCAGGCATATCTAACCCTTGGGGTTCCTTCCAACTCTAGGAATCAACTGTTTGAGAGGGGGAAAACTGACTGCCAAATCCTGAACAAACATCAACTACAATCTCTCTGTTGCACAAGGAAAGGTTGAAAGGTTGGTTGAATGAAAAGTATCTTCTTTACTTTGTCTCTTGCCATTCTTCTACTTGGGGCAAACATGGCAACCACACTCTAGTCTAAATATCAATGGAAGATAGCATAATGTTTGTATTTACTCCAACAGCGACGGGCTTGTCTACCATAGGTTGTTTTTTGTTTTTAAATCTAAAGTTAATTGTTTATCAATTGATACAAGATTGTTAATACATTGGTAACTGCTAGATAGGACACTCACTCAAATTATTATTCCAGGACACACACTTATTGTTTTGTTTATGTTTCTGAACAAATAGTTTGGGAATGTCCATACCATCTTTTGTAAAAGTGTTAATTGTCACTCAAAACTCTAGTGTACACATGCCTTAGACGAGAGGAGTCTTGTACTGTACCAAAGTTTGGAAATCCTACAGCATATCAGATCAAACACATATCTGTTCCAATGTTCTTGTCTTCAACCACAGCCACTACCAGCTGCCTTGTACTGAGGCACAAGTAAGCCGAAAATAAGCAGTTATGGAATTACCAACTCAATTACTCTAAAGACCAATTGGCTCTAATCTTCGGAATCAACAGAGGGAGTGAATTCCACAGTTGATGGTCCTTCAGTCAGAACAGTCTGCCTTGGAAGACCTTTAGCAGAATGCTCAGATGAAGCAAAACTGTCCCCCACTTAGTGATGCTGAAATTCATTCTTGGCTACAACATTCCTTTTGTTCCAAACATTTATATGCCTGTTCAGTGTATTTGTGCAGTGTCACAAACAATAATCCTATGTGCTACCCCTGGGTAAGCGCATTTGAAGGAGAATGACACAGGGCAGAATAAAGACCAACTTGACTTCCTTCCATCATTGGATGAGTTTCAATTTGCAAAACTTGTTTTGACAGGTAGATCTGAAGGCACATGACACGGAAGGTTGAGGATGTGGCGTCAAAGATGCCATCTACTCGGAGTAACCTTTAACTGGGTAACACTTTATTATGTACATATGTTGCATATACAGTTTTAAAAGGCCAAGCAATGCTGAAGGTATTCTCGCCCTGACTGTCAAATGTTAACTTCCACTGAGCGATTCGCAAGAACTTTACAAGGCTCACAGGCTTCCACAAGAATCTCCTTCATACCTCCACTCAATTGTGAAGACTGCCTTTTGTGACTTAATGGGAACCATACACATTATTTCTTCTGTAGCTGTCCATTTCAGAAGACATCGGTGACGATTATGTGATTTTGATTGTTCCCTCTGAACTTTATGTTCTTTATGTGTTGCTTGTTTTCACCATTCCACTTGAGTTCTATGCCACTGTCTGCCATGTCCCTCTTCTGTGACCTCTTACCCCTGCTGAGTACATTGCCTTTTCCACTTCAGTGGTTCTCTCTACCTTTGGAGAAAGGCATGAATTCTTAGTCGTTCCATAGCTTCTATGGCAGTAGCACCGTAACAAAGCCCCAAGTTACCTTGGCAGCCATGATTTATGTCACTATTTAAATGAATCTAATCGGAAGTGCGAATACTCACCTCCTATCTGGCACACACCACAGGCATTCTAATTATTCACACATTTTTGGCAAGCATTATGGTGTTCCCCTACCAAGCTCCAAATCCCTGCAGATCAGTTACAGTAAATGAAAGAGAGAATCAAAAAGCACTTAAAAATTCAGCGGCTCTCCAAATGGGTTTTGAACAGGCTCCAGATTATAAGAGGTTGCAGCTGCCTGGCACTTCAAAATGAGCCATCCTCACCTATACACCTTAGACACACCCAGTCCATTGAAGGATAGCATCTGATATTCAGACTCCACCACTAATTCAGATCAAACTAAGCAAGAGAAACCCTAGGAAAAGTCTCTAAGCTTAACCTTTGCTGGTACAGCGCTACCCTTTTCACCCTAAAGAAAAAAAGTTGTTAAGGTAACTGCTATTGAACCGTCTTCTGATATTGAGCTCTTCCTCTCCATAAAAGGTGTGACCTTAGATTGTGTCTTGTCTTTTTCATATTTGGGAACAACACAACAACCATACTCCTGACTTTTTACCCTCCGGATGTTATTATTATTATTATTATTAATAAACATTTATATAGCGCCAGCAGTGTACCTGGCACTTTACAAAGTAATAAAATAGACACGGTCCCTGCCCCTAGGGCTTACAATCTGAGAGACAGGAGCTGGGGGAGAGACTTAGGAAGGGGAACAGAGGGAGAGACAAGGGGTCTAACATTCATGAAGATGTGAGGTCTCAAGTGCACGTACTTGGCTTTGTTACGATGTGCGATTCTATGTGGGCCAGCGAGGCGAAGACACAAACAGGATGGGAGAAAAATGGCAAACCTCAGTTCTCCAGGAGATGTGTCATTGTCTGAGCATTTTTCTGGAGGTATGTAAGACTTATTTATTTGGCAGGTGAGGATAGTGTCTCGGGATTTGTTTTAACTAGACTTTTATTTTATTGTAAGATTATATAATCTTACAATTATACTTTTATTGCTATTTGATATTGTTACCTGCTCTGAGCCTTTGAGGAAGGGTGGAATAGAAACTGCAATAAATTTTTTTTTAAAAAGAAAGATATCACAAATTTAATTCTTAAAAGTCTGTTTCCCCATCTTTCATTGTTTCCAGTATCACTCCACCATTGTCCATGATTTGTCTTGAATTTGAACAGTCAGTGTCCTGCATTTGGATAGTAGTTATTTGCCAGCTTTAAATCGCAGCAACTATCTCAAACCCACATATATCAAAACATTAGAGGACTTTGTACCCTCATCTCTGAATGAGATATTAAATGTCTGCATAAGAACTCCATTCTAACCACGGACATCTCTTTGCCTGGCTTACTTTCCATGCAGCCTTTCAGCAGGCTTCCTCTCTGAAAGCCTCCGCAGATAGCAACTCAACCACAATGTGCATTTTGACGGTTGGGTCTTCAGCTAGATCATTAGCAGGACAACCTTCTGCTTCAGATATAGGTTACCCAAAAGCAATTACTCTCCAACTACTGGAGTCAACCATATCCTCAAATCCCCATTCCAACAATCTCTCACTATTTCCTTGTATAAAATTATTTGATCCTGCTGCTACTAGGCAGATCTGGGGGGGAAAAAAACCCTCTAACCTTTTGGCTTTAGTTGGGTAGTTTAGTATTCAAGTCACAAAGCAGGTTTGCTTCTGCCCCGGAACTAGAGCTGAAATGGATAGTTAACTCCGTAACCACAGTTAATAACCTAATTTATCAGTAACCACATACTGTAGTGGTTAGCAGATTAACTGAAATACCAAGTCATTTTTCTGTGTTCTGTCAATGCCAGTTCTTCTGGACCAATAGAAAAGCTGCACCCAGATTTTAAACAAGTATGTGATGTGAAATGGACTTAAACTTGAAACCAGGATCCAGTGGAGTAAACAGGAAAGGAATTATGGGCAAACGGAACTAGCCGTTAACTGTAGAAGGAATGGAAAAATGGCATCACAGTAACATGGCAAACAGCACAAGGTCCTAATAATGAAGTAAATTGGTTAAACCATCAAATAATAAACGGATACCGCTCAGAAACTGATCATTTTCAGTGTGGGTTGGTTACTGCATGGTTAAACGTTTCAGCTCTATCTAACAACGTGCATGTGCACACACACACACACACTTTTATATTTGACAGTCATTTCTCACCCAGCTATTCATAAGAAAAAAGACCACTTTTATATTCTGTAAGCCTTTGTTCCTTTGCTTACTGCCTTCTAGGCGGCCTGCGTAACTGTGGTGCTTTTGTTACCTGAACGGGCACCACACCAATAAAAACAGCACCCACACGTGTCTATTTTATATGAAACACTTCAGCACATTTATGCACCCTTGTGTTTGGCAGCGGGAAAGGGGAGCAGCAACAAAGCAAAGCAAATCTTGATGTTTCACATGCATGGAATGAGACGGCAGAGGTCAGCTTCTTAAAAAGACTTTTCTTAAGTGTCACGGTAAAACTTGACCAGTCTAATCTTCATATTGCTAACTCCAGGGGGAGCATCAGTCATACTAACATAAATAATCAAAGAGAGAGTGAAAACACTCAAATTCATGTGAGAAGAAGTCATTCACAAAAAAGAAAGTTTCTCTGTTGCTGCTCAGTACGCAAATCAACAGGGATGGATTCGCAGCTTGGGTAAATCTACATAGCCCCACTGATACTATACTGAGTTAAACCAGTTGGGATTATGTGTCTAAACCAGTGGTTACTAAAGCTTTTGCCTGTGCAACCCCATTTTCAGACTTTTAAAATATAATCCCGGGTAGTAATTCAATGAATTTTTGCAGCAAAAACCATTTTCATCATAAATTGCTAATTCACCGCTTTCCCGACAATGTGAAAAAACTTGCCTGCTTCCATTTGTTGGGATTTTTGTTTGGAATGTGTCAACTTGGAAGTGCTAAAAGTGCTGAAAATACTCAAAGTGCCAGCAATTCACTGATGGAAATTCTGAAACAAGGAAATCCTGAATGTGAAAAATAGCACAAGCATTTAGCAAGGTTCCTGAAAAGATGAGAACTCATATCAATTTCGGAATGGCCGTTTTTATTTCAGCTCTAATCCCGTGCTCCCAAACAATATCAAAGACATTGTGGCCATCCTTTGGCCTTCTCTCAGATGGTCGTGACACTGGCGCCTGTGTAGACTGAAGCCCAGTTCACCACAGCTGGTTCCATGGATGGACTGCAGACTACCTACTATGGCCACATGGACAACATTTGGGAAACTATTGGTATAGACTATAATGGGTAATGACTTGCATCATCATTGGCATCGAGTAAGACACAATAATGCTATAAAACACTTCCCGCCAGTAACACAATGGATTTCTACAGAGGAAGCAGAGTAGTGGGGGATGTTCTTGTACTACTGGACTAAAAATGCAGAAGTTATAATAATTTATTCATTAAATGCAGTCTGATGTAGAGCCAATCTCTCTGATACAACCCAGGGTGGGTTAAGCTTCCAGGAATTTGCTCTCAATGGCTGGGAAAAAATAGGAAAAGACAAACAGATCTCGCAAGTTATGGGACTTGTGTTTCATCATACATCAGTTTCTCACTGCAGTATTTATTGGCATCTCTTTGTTTCCGTGCCTCCCTTTGGCTCAGTGGCTTTCTGTAGTCACTTGTCTTTCCTTTGAATTGCCAGCACTTTAAGTTCTGTATTTGTACAGTTCCTAGCACAGCGAGGCCCTGCTCTGTGACAGGAATTCTTACACCACAATGAATATAATAAATAATTATGCTAAATTAACTTGTGCTCCATTATCTACTTGTAGTTAGAGGTGCCTTTGTGGGTACCGCCAAAGGTGTTGCCATTGACTTTTAAAGCTCTGAATGACTTATGGTAGGGGTGGGAAACCTTTCCCTTCCTATGGACCCCTTTGGATGGCCCACTTAGGCCTGCTGTGGCCCACTTTGACCCTTGGGCCATCATCACATTTGTTGGAGCCCTGTCAGATGTCTGACCCAGATTTTTCCTAGATGTGTTAGTGGCCAGCCCAGCTGTGATCCTGGAGACCTCTGGGATCACAGCTCGGGCTACCGTCTGCCCGATTGGACCAGAGCTGGCTATAACATTTGTTATAGCCCGCTGGGACTTGGTCTGGACCAGATCCGCCATGGTTGACCACCATGGAGGCCATCAGAGGCTGTCATGGCTGCCCGTCATGGTGATGGGTGGGGTGCTTGGCACAGCATGGGGCTGGGGCTAGCTGGACCCCAGCTGGCCAGCTGCATGAATGTTTGTTCCGCGGCCAGACCCAATCCTGACCATGTCCACCGTGGCTTCCCCTCTCAATCTTGACCGGGTTGCCGTGGCAGCAATGGCACTTGTGTTTACACCCTTTGGGGATTAGTACAAGCTCTGCAGGCTAAATAAGAGTTGGGTGCAGAGACAACTTAAGGGGAGTAGTCAGGGTGGAGGGGGAAGGCAGAAGAGAGTCCAGATCATGGAGCTTTGACAGCAAGCCCTCATCTCTGCTCCCTTCCCCCAAGCTCGCTCTTTCTGTGTTTAAGGGTAGGGGCCAGATTCACAGGCCAGATCCAGGAATTGAAAAGAGGTCAAAGAAACAGCTGCAGGCTAACCTGTGGAGCTGGATTTGGGGAGCTTATGCAGTGGCACACGAAAGAGATGACCTTAGGCTGTTCTAAATGATACTGGAACAGAAAAATGGATTTTCAACCACAGTGGGGAAAATGAGTCCTGTCCACGACACTTAGCGTCTTCATTTGCAGACATTCGCTATCTGATGGGAGCAATCCTGTTGATTGCTCACAGTGGGGCGAGCTGTGTGGATCGGGCTCTCAGACTGCAAAGCTATCTAGGCTGAATCCTGGGGAGAAAAATATTATTCTCAAGGTGTCTCTTGCAGATTGCAAATCCTGAGACGGCATGCCAGACACTTCCCCAGCAGGCTTCGATTAGGTGAGCTCGTCACATCTTTTTTTTTTTAAAAAATTCAATGATCTCCTCTAATCCGTTTGGAGATAATGAAGCTTAAACATCACACTGAACTCTGCTGTCACAAGGGCAGGTCTCTGCAGCTGGGGAGGTACCACAAGACTTTTCGCAGGCAGCCACTAATAGATGCCCCCTTTTGGGGCAGTGCTTTGTGACGACCATAATGGCACCAGACCCCCCCCACCCCCTCTGGCGTCATACAGGAGTTCCCTAACTCTTTGGCGTTAAGCAAATTGACCTGATCACAGCAGAGACCATCTTCTTCATTACATGACAGAGTTTTAAAAAAACAGCTGCTTTTTGGCGTGCGAGAAATTTGTCGTCTTCCTTTTAAAAAAAAAATTCTCCCCCAAACTTGGAAAATGCTGCGGTGCACACTCATTTTCAATTTTAATGGCTAACGATATGCACACAAAAAGCATCCTAATTACTGTTTCCCTGGCAGACGCAGCCATTTCCTTGGTTTGTTTTTCCCCCCTTCTTTTTATTGCCATTAGTTTTCCTCACCGATTTATCCTTAGCTACTCTCTTTGCATCTCTCTCGCCTCCCCTGGGCCCTTTTCCTCCTCGCTTCTCAAGACTTGTCAGCACGCCTCCGGTCCCCAGGAGAGATTGAAGGCCTTGTAAAACCCACTGCGCAAACAAGCATTCCTGTTCATTTATCACATTTAGCATGCGCACTGCCACACTCATCAAAACCAAGCCCGAGCCCGCTAAGTCATTTCCCTCTCCCAATTACAAATTAGTCCATTAGGCTGTCTGCAGTAGGCCCCTCTGTTGCCTCTTGGTAATGGCTTCTGAGATTTCCATCATAATCGTAATGGCTCCCTGTGCAGCCATGAGGGCAGATGGAGGCCGCTCGTGGGTAATGAGGTATCACACTACCAAAGGGCACAGCTCTGGGCTCATTATTTAGTCTTGGCTGTTTTGTGAAAACAACAACAAAGGTAAAATGCTGAAGGGAACACTTTAGCATATTAAATTAACACTTCTTGAAATTTCTTTCTGTAAACATGCCATATTTTCTCTTTATGAAGCATCCCTTGTGTCTGAGCATGCCGCGTTATGAGGTTGGAGGGAGGGGAGGAAGATAAGAGTAAAGGCATTGAGCTAGCATTTTCCACAATGCACTAGAGGAACCTGCACCCCGAGGCGGGATTGGAGATGTTCATAATGGGATTTTCAAAAGAACTTGGGGAGAAATTTTCAAGTGCTCAGGTCCCAGATATGAGGCACATGGTCAGGGAAGACCTCAACTCCTGTTAAAGCCCCAAATTATCAGCTCCCACAAATGTGCTAAAGCAGAGGTCAAATTTTCAAGAGAACAGAACACCCAGAAGCTCCCAATTGGGTCGTGTATGGCCAGATTTTCAGACAAGTTAATAAGCACCCCAGCTAAGTGGATGTAGGTAGGTAGAATGGTAGTTGGAGATTTACAGTGCAGTGAGTAAAAGTCCATATTGCACCAAACACAAGGGAAAACACAGCTAAGTGGAAGCTGGTTGTTATTGAAAATCTGGCTCTAACTGTGAGTGCTGAATTCTACTGAAAATCTGGCTCAGCAACAGCATTTCCCAAAAGGGCTGAGGACTCATAAGCAGGGATTTCATAAGAAGAGTAGAGATTTTCATAAGAGATTTCATAAGACCGGAACACATTGGATCCCCGGTCCCTGGGCTACGCTGCTGGTGCTGCACAATGTGCACTGGTGCATACGTGCAACATGCAGTTACTGGTGCTATGAAACGGGAAACAAGAGGCAGGGCTTGGCTGAGAGGTGGAGAGGAATGGGGAGAAGCCGGCTGAGATGTGCTCCCAGACTGAACCTGCCACTTTCTGCCGGAGTCTGCTGCCACATCCCTGCCTCTGCCAAGCACCCATCAAGCTCTGAGCCTTCTTCCCTCCTGTCTTCCCACGTGAGTCCACAACCCCGACCCCACTGAGAGTTTGGTGGTGGCTTGGAAAGAGGCACATTTGTAGTGTATCACACCCGCATGAACCATGGATTGGGGCCTTGGTGCTGCTCATCGCTTCTGAAAATCCTACCCGTATTTTGGTACCTAACGAGCTTCTGAGCTCTTTTGAAAATCTGGCTAAAAGTGCTTTTTGAAAATCTGGTGTCAGATCTAGAAGAGCAAGCCTTTCCAAGTGCAGAACATCAGCCACTCCCTTTGCCACACTTCTACCCAACATGCTGAACCGCTTTTGAAAATCTGGCCATAATACTCCTAGACAACGTCCACATTTTTTATCCCCTACTCTGAGACACAAATTGAACAGAAGATCCTAATATACCAGAGGATTAAACCCCCTATGAAACTATTTTTTTCAACACAAATTCAGTTCTTCACAAGGGTTTGGCAAAGGGAATTCTTCACATGGCGAGGGATTAAGGGGCATAGGAAATGGCTGTCGTCCTCACCCATTAACCAAAGCTAAGGGACATGCTGCCAGGCAGCTGAGTAACTCATTTCAAAAGAGAGAAGCAATGCTGAAAACAAGAAGGTTAAAATCAATATCAATTAGAGACGCTTTGAACACTGCTGCTCTCTTTAGATTTTGTATATCGAATAGGAACTACTGTTAATTTGCCCCAGCTCCCAGAGGAACGTTTCTCCTCTGGATACCTGACATCACTAGACAATGAAATTGACGAACTGCTGAAGTCCTGACTCTCCCACTGTTTAATTTGTAACCAAAAATAATTAAAAAAAATAAATAAAAAAAAAGAATTTTAGCCCAAGCCTAATCCAGAAGCTACAGGCCCCTAGCCCCAGAAGCCAGAGAAATGAACCTTACAATCCAGCAGTAATCCAACCACTGGCCTAATGTGCCTCTCAACAGCTGAATGTAAAAAAAGGAGTTCTTGTGATTTAAACTACAGGGGGCGCAGCGGGAAATTTAATAATGAAAGCAAAATAATCCAGCCAGGCTTTTTTCTGGCTTCTGTTTCTACTCTCAAATGTCCAATAGTAGCCTTTTCCTCATTAGGGGTCTCCCACATCAGGGTGCACATTTCCCAGGGCTCACCCCCCACCCCCAATGTAATTGCCAGGGCAAGCTTCCCCCCTACCCCAAAAATTAAGCCCTGGACTCAGTCCAGCTGGAAGTAGGTAGGTAAGTGGGGGTGTATGGTGCAGTGGCAACAAGGCCATAATGCACCAAACACGAGGTCCAGAAGGAGGAAACATTAAAATCTGACTGTTTTGCTTCTTCACAGAGGTGGATCCAAAGCAGGAAGTTGAATAATAATACCTGAGTTCTTGCATCCTCACGAATGTCACTTCCCTTGTCTTTCCCTCTGGTCCCCCTTCCCTGTCTCCCCTCCCCCTGTCTTTAGATTGTAAGCTCTCGGGCAGGGACTGTGTCTATCTTTTTTTTTGTAAAGCGCCAGGTACATTGCTGGCGCTATATAAATGCAAATAATAATAATAGCAGATACATTTTTAATCATTCACATTCACAAATTACTAGTATAACCACCCAAACAGTACTCCAGAAATGAATTAAAGGACAAAAATAATAACCCAAGTTACCAAAACACTGAAGTAAAGACAATGAAAACATAAAGAAGCAAATTTCGCAATGGCAGTGAGGCAAATTTGTAGATTTGTTTGTGGGAATGAATTTGCCAATTATTTATTTATTATTATTATTATTATTATTGTTCATTTGTTCAGTGTACAAAGTGCTTTTCAGTCCTTCTCTAGTTCACCTTGACAACAGCTCTGTAAGGTAGGTCATTATTATTCCCATTTTATAGATGGGGAACTGAGGTGGAGAGTGATTTGCGCAAGGCCACCCAGCGAGTTCATGATGAAGTATCTGAACCCTGGTCTGGAAGGCCAAAATCCAACATTTTATCTGCTGGGCTACACTGGCTCTAATCATTAAATGGCATGTTCATTTACATTTTGCCCCTATTTTCACTAATATGTGAGGTGTCTTTAACAAAATATTTTACGTATTAAAAGTATGATATTTCAATCAATAGCATAATGGATAGAACTCCTCTGGAGGTTTCTAAAATTACAGAAAGAGTGTGAAGTCTTAACTAAAGAAAAAACAGCCACAAACTAATCAATCAATCAATCAATCAATCCAAAAGGCAACATTAGTGTCTCCTGGATCCATTCCCACTCTCATAACTTCATCTGAAATCAGGGTTCCATGAAGACTGGAGAGACTTTTTGAGAGTACTAAGGCAGGCCCAGTCTAAAAAGCAGAGGTGCCACTTTCCTACCTAGGGAATTCTTATGCCCATTTACCTGGCCGTTATTCTATTATCAGAGGGCCTCTCAATCTTGAACACACTAAACCTCACAAAATTCCCTAAGCAGCAGGAATAGTTTATTATAACCCATTTTATAGATGGGGAACTGAGGGCTAGAGACTTTAAGTGATTTGCTCACGGCTGCATAGGGGAAACGAAGGAAAGCAGGAATGAATTTGGACCTCCCAATATTCAAATCAGCACCTTAACCACCAGGAAATCCTTTCCTTATGCTGCAGCTATTGTATGATTCACTACACAATGTTATCCTTCCCAGAAGTCTTATTCTGAATATACTGTTATACCCCTGGGAACCTTCTTCCTATGCCTCTCTTGCACATCCCTTTTCTGAACCTTTCACCCTCCTTAAGCAGAAACAGATCTCAAGGTTTTAAGATAATATTCAAAAATTTGTTTTGGAGTACGTATGCTTAAAAAACAAACAAACGAAACAAAAAATACAAGCTTGTAAGGGTGGGACTTTTGGCAAAATCTTGGTTCTCTATGAGTATCGGATCTCTGCTTACCAGTTCTTCTATCGGTTCTTGATTCTTTTGGTATCGGATTTTTTACATTGCAGTTTCCCCCTTTAACTCCAGTGGGGAAAACCACAACGTTAACAATCCAATAAAAAAACCAATGTAAAAGATCCAGTACCAAAGAACAGAGATATTGGATTAATCCAATAGAGGTACTTTCGGTTCTCAGCAATACCGGAAGTCCAGAATTCATGAGAACTGCCATCCTAGGGAGATCAATGGCTCATCTAACCCAGTGCCCTGACAAGTACCCTGCCCCTAATGGGGAAACCCACTGAATATGCCCTACCCCAGAGGAAAATAATGGTTTGGGTAATAACCAACCAGCATCTGTTTATGCTCCATCGAGTATCCATTTCAGTTGTTTCAGATTGTTTGGTTTTTTGTTTTCTTTGGTTCATTTTTTTCTTTGGTTTCTGTGACATCATTTTCAGCAGAATTGCCTAAAATTAAATAACAAGAATAACTGAACCCCCCCCCCCAAAACACCACCAGTCCTAAAATAAAAAACCCTTCTGAAATAACCAAAACAGAATACATGAAAAAATGAATATGCTTGTCTACCAACTTAAGGAGCAAGGAAGGGATCCCCAAAGTAGGGAAAGGGGCGCCTGCTTCCTCACCTGTCCCCCAAATGAAATTCTGATAGTGCCCTTGATTATGAGAAAGTGTAAATAACAGTTTCCTATTCGCCTTCTTGATGCACGATTTTATCATCCTCTATCATACCCCCCAGGTCTATCATCTTTTTTCTAAGTTGAGCCTTTCATCCCTTTTAGCCTTTGCCAAGATCAAAGAAGAGCAAGATACGATGAAGTTAGCAAATGGGATGTTCTCCTAAATCTTCTTTGCTGAACAGTAAAACACAAATTTATGAGCTGAGAATTCTTTTTCTTTGTTCAATTCAGATATAGATTTTTTTTTTTAAAAAATGAGAAGGATAGATGAGGGGTTGGTGGCAAGACATTTAATCAATGTCATAAAAATGTAACATTCATTGGTCTCCTAAAATGAAATTAATAATCTGTGTAGAAGTATCATTAGGAGATAAGTGACACTTTTAGGCTCTGATTTGTAACTTGTAACAAATCTTGCTTCCACATATTTCAAACATTTTTTAGGCATATTCATCTTTATTAAAACATGCCCAAACCTTTTCACCTTCGCTGGAGTGGCCCCGTCAAGCTTTTTCTCCTGCCATAATATCCTTAACTAAAAAGATACATTATAGCACCAATCCTGTCAAGTAATGAAGGCAGCATGCTCTGTGCTGTACTCAAATTAAATCAAGGATTTCAATACTCCTTGATTATCAGGGAGCCTTGTCTCTCGCTAATAAATTTCTCCTTCATCTCAGTCGTGGAGGTTTCTGAGCCTTCTGAACTGATGAACCATCTCACTTTTATGCAGGAAGGCAGAAAAATGAAGAATGAATAAGGTAGCTCACTTAGATCAATGACTGGGAACGTTTCTTGGGAAAGTGCTCTTCCAGTGATGCAAATCTGAGTCATATGCCTTTCGGAATTTGGGAGGGGCTGGGGATAGAATATCCAGACAAATTTTCCTCTTTTCTCTGCATCAGATGTGGAAAACCACAGGCTGAGGGACCAAATGCTGCACGTGACTTGTTTTTTATTTGTCCCCTCCACTTACAATTACCGGAACAAGTTTCTACCCTCAAGCACTGAAAGATTGAGCTGAGAAAAGGGGAGTGGAGATGAGGGCATGCACTCAAGGAGATGAAACAGATCCATGATCTGGGGCCTCCTTTTCCTTCCTCTTTCCCAAACCTGAGTGCACCCTTTGAGCATCACCACCCCCAGCTTCTGTGTGTCCCTGGGGGTATTGTACTTAATTTTCAAAGTGGTCCCTTGGAGGGAAAAGGCTCCCCACCCTTGCTTTACACCATTTGAACTCCATTGACTTTCACGGAATTTTCCTTCATTGACAAAGTGAAACGAAGAACTGGACAATCATTTTATCCTCCAGTTCCGCTGCCTTGGTTGAGCTCTGAAGCCTTGGTAACGGGGAATGATACAATTTTTCCTATGTAGGTCTTTCCCAAGGATTTGTTTGGGACAGAGGTCGCACACCAGACCAGATAAGAAAGCGGCTTGACTGCCACAGGAGAGACACCCACATCAACATGTTGGTGAGCTTCTTTGACCTCCCTGTACTCCTTTATCTGTTCTTCTCGCTCTGCCCACCAATAGAATTTGAAAAGGAAAACCAATTTTTTCCCTCTTTTACATTAAAGTGAAATCCTGACCTTCATTATCATCATTTATCCCCCCCCCAATTAAAATAATAATACAAAAAATAAAAACAAGAATAAAAGACTCCCTGCACAAAGGTTAGGTTTTTGCTCAAGCCCACAGAATTTAACCTCATAAATATTCCAAGCTATAAGATCTTATTAAGAAGGTACGTCTCCCAAGAGCATAAAACCATCAAGCTGTAAATTTTATTTAATTTCCCATGAGATTTTGTAGCTTCATACATATAATTAGAGTGCAGTATAGAGCGCTTTTTTTGTGTTTTGTCAATAAATCACTAGGGAACAATCAACGTTTAAGAGGACAAGCTTTAATGATTTTCAGACCCCTAAGCAATCACGCCTGCTACAGTGGCAAAGCTGGTCTTTAACTTCCTCTAACGCTACATAGGGACCCAAACACTTAATCCTATTAGATTCACCAGCCCAGACAATCATGGCATATACCCCAGGGATGTATTGATTTTGATTCGGCTGACAGATAAGACCAGCTGAGCTACCGTAGGCCTTGGTTTATTAAGTGTTTACAAATTAAATACCTGAAGGTTTGTAATAAGCAGTCTGCCATATAGGCAAGCGTTCACTTATACCCGTGCAGATGGACAAATGGCGATGGTTCATCCATCACTGAGGTGCATGCAGCTGAAGAGTTGGGGGGGTGGGGGTCTGAGTGCTGTGAGCCGACACAGGGACCACATTGTTTCTGACCCGGGGTAACGCAGGGCTTGGACACCTTTCTTTTAGCTTTGACCCCTGACAAACAAGAGCTTTCTCATGGGATTTCTACAAGCTGGAAAATCTCTTAAGGATGTCTCTCACTATTACACCAAACCATAATATCTAGTGGAGCTAAAGCAGGTAGTGGGTTTATTATTGAGTATTAATTACATTTTTGGGTAGCCCTTTGAGTACCTGAATACCACCTGTGGCTGACATGGATACTTAATTATTATTATTATTATTTTTTTTGGGGGGGGGGACTATTTGGTGCGGATGGATTGGTTTAGTTATTTCAGTTAGATTATTTTCAGCAGTTGTGCATACACACTAGTTCTAATACTGTCAAAATGGCATAACCAAAATACTGAAATGACCAAAAGCTGAGCGGAACCCCCCAAAACGGACACCCCTCCAAAACAAACTCTGGGGGGAAATGAAACCGAATAAGCAAAAAGGATACCAGAAGGAGCATAAATGGATATTGGTTATTACCTGAACTGTTGTTTTTGGTTCAGGTAGAGTATATTGGATGGGTTTACCCTTTTTTGGGTACTCATTCTAAGTTCTAACTTTTAAGCAGGGTCAAGTGATGTACATACCACTGTGCCGGCACTACCCACAAGAACAGACACCAACACGTTGTGGGATATCAAAGGCAATGGCTGCAACTTTATTACATGATATACATAATAACCAGGAACACAATTTTACAAAAAAACGTCCCCGAACCTGTGTGCATAGCAGATAGGAACCATGCCGTATAAAGCAAGCAGGAGGGCTGATCTAATCCTCGCCCACCTGCCCGGGTGATTTGACCCTTCGACTTCACCCTCCCCCTGGGTCAGTGTGGGGTGAAGCCCCCCCAACAGCCGCTGAGAGCCTGGTTTGGGGCCCCACCCATAAGACCCCCCCACCCCCGCTCCCCAAGCGGTGATGGGGGTATTTGTGCCCCCCTTAGCCCTTAGGGGGCATCACCACCGCATGGATTCCTAAACCACTAACCGCCATGAAAAGGGGGAGGAAGCTTCACTCACCCCTTTTACCCCACACAGGCATCCTTAAATACTGTGTACACACCACTATGCTGAGAATTGTAACACTGGAATGGGGTTGCCACATATCTTCTAGAGAGGAACTGTGCATTTGTGAAAAGGGGATTAGATTCTATATTATATTAATTGCAGTAGAGCCTAGAAGCCCCACTCACAGTTGGGATGGGGCCCCTTTTGCATGAGGCACAGTGCAAGCACACCACCACCACCACCACCACCACCACAACAGTATGTGCCAAAAAGTGGTCAGAGTCTGACCTATGTAAATCCAAGACTCAGATACTACATTGATGGAGACGACAGGCAGATAAGTAGACAGTAGCATCATACTAAATATCCAGTATACTAAATATCCAGTATATTCCATTTTTTATTATTTATTAATATTATTATTATTATAAGCATTTATATAGCACCAGCGATATACCTGGCGCTTACAAAGAACAAGATAGACACGGTCCCTGCTCAAGAGCTTACAATCTAAAGACCGGGGGAGGGGAGACAGGGAAGGGGAAAACAGAGGGAGAGACAAGGGATGCAACATTCATGAGGATGTGAGAGCTCAGGTACACGTGCTTGGCTTGGTTACAGTAAATTGAGAGTTTGCAGATAACAGGTGGGGGATAATCCTGGGTGGGGATGATTAGCAGGAGTTTGGAAGTGCGGAGTGGAAGAGGTGGGTTTTGAGGAGGGACTTGAAAGCGTGGAGGGTGGGGGCAAGGCGGACGAGGGAAGGGAGGGAGTTCCAGGCGTTCAGGGCAGCGAGGCAGAAGGGACAAAGGCAGTTGGCGGAGCAGGGGAGGCGTAGGAGGGTGAGGGTGGGGATGGATGAGGAGCGGAGTGCTCAAGTAGGGGTTCGGAGGGAGATCAGGGCAGGGAGGTAGGGGGGAGCGAGGTTGTGAACAGTTTTGTAGGTGAAAACGAGGAGCTTGTGCAGAATACGCTCAGGAAGAGGGAGCCAGTGGAGAGAGGAGAGGAGAGGTTTCACGTGGTCAGAGCGATGGGCTAGGTGGATGATCCTGGCAGCAGAGTTTTGAACAGAGATAAGGGAAGAAAGGTGGGAGCGGGGAAGGCCACCAAGGAGGAGGTTACAATAGTCGAGGCGTGAGTTGACTACGGTGTGGATGAGAGTTTTGGCAGAGGAAAGACAGAAAAGGGCGGATCTTGGCAATGTTGTGGAGGGAGAAGTGGCAGGATTTGGCAATGAAGTAAATGTAGGGTTTGAAGGTGAGGTGTGAGTCGAAGATGAAGCCTAAGCTGCGATTTTGGGGGACAGGGAGGATGGAGACCCTGTCAATGGCAAATGACAGGGGAGAGGAAGGAATGGGAGGGAAGATCAGGAGTTCAGTTTTTGCCATGTTCAGTTTGAGTTGGCATTGAGACATCCAGGTGGAGATATCAGAGACAGTGGTGAGATGAGCTTGAACAGAGGGGGAGAGGGAAGGAGTGGAGAGATAGAGTTGAGTGTCGTCAGCGAATAGGTGGTATTGGAAGCCATGGGAAGCAATGAGTTTGCCTAGGGATTGGGTGTAGATAGAGAAGAGGAGCGGGCCAAGGACGGAACCTTGGGGAACCCCGACCGAGAGGGGTAGGGAGGGGGAGGAGTTAGGAAGAGATACATTGAAGGAGCGGTCAGAGAGGTAGGAGGAGAAGCAGTTAAGGACAGAGTCCCGGAATCCAAGGGAGTGGAGCGAATCAAGCAGGAGTGAGTGGTCAACAGTATCAAAGGGCAGCAGAGAGATCAAGGAGGACAAGAATAGAGTAAAGGCGGTTGGATTTAGCCACAAGAAGATCGTTGGTGATCTTAGTCAGAGCGGTTTCAGTGGAGTGAAGGGAGCGGAATCCAGATTGGACGGGGTCAAGGGAGGAGTTGGCGGAGAGGAGGTCGAGGCAACGGGAGTAGATAACCCGTTCAAGGAGCTTGGAAGCAAAAGGGAGGAGTGAGACAGGATGGTAATTAGAGGGTTTAGAGGGATCCAGAGTGGACTTTTTGAGGATGGGGGAGACAGTGGCGTGTTTAAAGGCAGAGGGGACGGAGTACTTTTTCCCCAATGAGTGCGTATGGAGTGGTATCCAATTACCACTTTGCTTTCAATTCTTAATATTTGTTTCGGTATTTTGGTTACTTCAATATCCATTTCTTCAGCACTCAGTATCTATTTCTTCATTCATTGGTGGAACTACTAGGCAGGGTGTTTTTAAAAAAAAAACCAATATGATTGTTTCATTTTAGACCAATCACATTAATAAATCCCCAACTAGTACTGCCAAAGTGAACAATGTGCCAAAATACCAAAGTGAAATATGGTAATGCCCAAGCAAAGAAAAGGAAAATGCAAATTTTGCAATGGTCATGAAGACGAATTTAAATATTTGTTCACAGGAATGAATATGTCAATTCGCTTTACTGGTCTGAAATGTCATACTTGTTTCGGACAGACTGATGAAAGAGATAAATTAAAAAGAAACGGTTGGAAGAACTTGCTGAACATTCTTAAAAGGTAGTTGAAAGAAAAGGATCTCTTGACAAAAGGTAGTCCATTTGCCTTTGTATGAACAACATACTGTGCTGGAATTTGAGGAAAGAAAATCCGGTTCTTTAGTGCAAACTCAAGTGAACACCTTTAATGCAGCTAGTGAACATCCTACACTCCAGACTGTCTAGTTCATGTTAATTGCCAAGATGTTAGCAAACAACAAATTTATACATGAAGACTGTCTCCATAGGCATAATAATTCAACACCCTGTGACAGAAATTAGGAGACTCACACTGACATTGCTGGAATTGGCTTGGGCCATGGAAGCAATCCAACATCAAAGGGTAAGATTCTCTTTTGCCCCATACCAGGGCAAAATGAGCATAGTGGGCTAGTTTTTCACGCCCTCCTTTCACTGGTGTAAATGGCAGAATATGAGATGGAGAATAAGGCCACAAATATCCAAATAGATAATATTTTTCTAGGATAAATATTTGTACACTTATGGGTTCTCCACCCACCCCATACCCCTAAGTCAGTGGTTACCAAACACTTTGGACCACAGGCTATTGTCAAACTTTCATATTCCTCATAGACCACACACAGCTACTGGAGAAGGCCAACACTTGGAGCATGCTCATTGTGGGGTGGCTACACAAGGTTGGTCGTTTTTCTCATTTCAGCTCTAATAGGGACTGAAATTTGCCAATTCTAAAAAACAGCGGTAGAGTGCAGTTTGTGAACCACTGTCCTAAACCATAGAGCATCTGGCAGTACACAATGTTACCCCTCAGCCACCACATCATATGAAAGCATAATAGTCGTTGCAACATGGATTACCCCTGTGCTGGGGAGTGAAAATCAGTTCACAAACTCTGACTCTCCATCGAGCACGGAAACTTTGTTATCTAATTTGAGAACCACACCAAGCTACTGCACTACGCAAAGGTCTTCCAAGTACTTTAAATGTGAAATGGAACAAGATACCTATACTCTTCTATGCAGGCCTATAAATAGGCTTATCACAGGATTATTGCAGTTATAAATTAATTAGGGAAATGTCAACCACATCAGGTAATGGGAAGGACAGCAATTTTCACGAGATGGCTCAGATTCTGGGTGACCTCCTCCAAGAAGTTCATAGCCTCTGGCAGCATTCCACCAAGTCGCAAATAATTTAACCTTGAAGAACACACTCAAAAGAAGTTTCCGTCTGAATAATTGACAGTGGTCAAAGAAGCAAACTGGAAGAGACACATCTTTCTCTTCTACTTCTTTAAAATATAAGCAGGACCCAATCACAAGGCTCATTCTTTCCCTACAAACCAACCTTAATTATCTCAAAATAATTTTTTTTTAAAAATTAATAGATTTTAAAGTTAGAATGGACCATTAAAATCATTTAGTCTTGTATTCTATATAGCACAAGCCAACGGATTTTCCTTCTGTTACGTCAAGGCCAGCAAGAAATTGCCATTGACAAGAACCTATCTTTCAGAAGGCCATCCTATCTTGTGCCTTTCTGGAAGGTGCATGTGTGCATGCAAGGATCACGTGGTTGATCTTCTCTTGGTGAGGGCAGTTGTGGGGTGGCCAAGCCCTCTGGGTCCCTTTCCCCAGTTGCATTCCTGAAGATTAACCAAGTCTCTAAACGATTCTTAGGAAACATTGGCATCTTCACATTTTCAGCTCTAGAACTAGGTTATAGCTGCCAGCTGGTGGGTGCGCCAATATGGAAGGTAGATTTCTATCGTGCTCTGCCCAGTTTCCACACGTCCTGGCATTGTTACTTCCCAGCAGCTATGCAGTTGGGCCCTTATGGAAAACATTTGGGGGAAATAAACAGGGTACGCTGAGCCTGGAAATTCAGATTTTTTTTTTCAAGTCTGAATTAAGATACCGCCTCGTTATTGATGTCTCTCTGCTTATTGCTCCCAACATTGAAAACATCGCAGAAACCTGCAGACGTGGAAGGAGCATGTGGAAACCACTCACACTCTTTTCCAAATGACCTGGGCAAAAACTTGTTGCTCATAAACAGGAGTAGGGATTTGCTAACTATGCAGCTTCGAGGCCAGGTCATTATTGTGCATTCAAAGCAGGCTAACAACTACTCTGGTTACACACTGGAATTCATAAAACTTCTGAAAGTGTTATATTGCTCTTGTAAAAGTGGAATGTCTGTATGTGCAGTAGATCCGAAAGACTCTTAAATTTTAAGAGCTTCACAGAAGACCATGGAAAAATACTTGCCTCCCTCACTCTGTTTTGGCATCAGATGCTACTCATGGATAATGGAAAGCAGAGAAGTGTACGCCTGAATAACTAGGCTGACTAAATAGATTAAAACAAAAGGTCTGAACAAGATTGGGAAGAGGCTGTTTTGATAGCTATGAAGTTCCTCAAGGAGGGCACAAAACCTTATGCTGAACACAGTCTAGTAGCACTGTTGTATTCTCAGCATACCAATGATCTTAAGCCAGGGATGGGTCGGGAACCTTTTTTGTCTCAGGAGCCACTTTGAAAATTAGTACAAGATCCAAGCCAAAGTTACATCAAAGTTGGGGGGTGGGGGCGGGGCTGAGGTGTGCGCTCAGGAAGAGGAGGGTTCCGATTATGGATCTGTGCCACAGATCTGTTCCCTGTCCTTGTGTGTAGGCCCTCATCTCTACTCCCTTACCCCAAGTTCAGTCTTTCAGTGCTTGGGGGTAGGACCTGAATCCAGGGATCAGGTCCAGAAACTGGAAAGGGGCCAAAATAAAGGCTGTATTTGGCCCTCAAGTCATTGATTCCCCATCCCTGTCCTAAGCCCTCATCCAAAGTCCACCGAAGTCAACAGAAAGTACTAGAGTTGAAACAAATATACATAGCAAATATCATATCTGACGATTTCACCCACTTGGAATTAGTCTGATGAAGTGGATACAAATTTCTATTTGTCTAGCTTTGTTTCCCAAAGCAAATATCTATTTTGGTTTGTTTACTTTAGCCATTTTGGACGTTTTGGTTATTTCAGCTTGGGTAATATTTCAGTTATTTCATTTTTGCACTACTAGGGAGCATTTTTAGGAGATGAAAAACCCAGCATAAGCGGTTTCCCCCAGAATTTTCTTACCAGTGTGAATAGATTGATTGATTGAATTAATTAATTATAATTTTTATACCACCCTCCTCCTGCCCAATGGCAGCTCAGGGCGGTTTATAATCCTATAAAATATCAAATAAAAATATAAACATATAATATACTAAAATACAATAAAATAATAAATATCATTTGAAAACACAGGCCTGACAAAAACCCACAGTCCCCCCCAAAAGAAATATAACACCCCACCCACTACCCATCCCCCTCACCGAACATCTGGCGAAAGAGCCTGGTCTTACACTGTCTACGGAAGGAGAGGAAACCCGGGGAGAGGCGAATTTTCGCCAGGAGGGAGTTCCACAACCACAGTGTGACCACCGAGAACACCTGCTCAAACGCGGTCACCTGAAAAACCCAAGGGACTTCCAAGCGGGCGTCCGTGGCTGGCCACAGGGGCCGATCCAGGACATGAGATGTGAGGCGGTCCCGCAAGTAAGTGGGATCCAGACCGTATAGGGCTTTAAAGCTAATAACCAACACTTTGAATCGGGTCTGGAAGACTATAGGCAGCCAGTGAGAGACCGGAGCACTGGTGTTATGTACTCCCGGCAGCCCGCCTCCACAAGATGAGCTGCCACATGCTGCACCAGCTGCAGCCTCTGGGTCATCACCAAAGGTAGCCCCATGTAGAGTGTGTTGCAGTAGTCTAATCTCAAAGTGATAAATGCATGTGGGGGGGGGGGGAGGAGAGGCAATAATATGTTTTATTGTTTTATTATTTTACCTGTGAATTTATATTGTTGTGAGCCGCCCGAAGCTGCTTGTGGCAGGAGGGGCGGGATATAAATACTTTTATAAAATAAATGACAGTGGCAAGATCGGAACTTGAGATGTATGGCTGAAGAAGTCAAACCAGGTGTAATTTACTAAATGCACTTCTCGCCACAGCCACCACCTGGGCATCCAGGCAGACCCGTGAGTCCAGGAGAACACCCAGATTCCAAACCTGAGGAACCAAGGAGGGACACACCCCATCAACGATGAGAGCCTCCACGCCCTTGCCCTTACCCACTAGCATCACCTCAGTCTTGTCGGGATTCAGCTTCAAATGGCTCGTCCTCATCCAATCCCCCACCGCTGCCAGACACTGGGAAAACACTAAGACTGCTGGGCCTGGGTCAGATGAAAATGAGAGGTACAGTTGGGTGTCATTAGCGTACTGATGGCACCAAAACTTCAAACCCTCTCATCATCTCGCCCAAAGACTGTATGTACACGTTGAACAGGAGAGGGGAGAGAATAGATCCCTGTGGAACACCACACATGAGGTCCTGGGGGGATGATGTACAGCCCCCCAGAACCACACATTGAGTTCTCCCAGCCAGGAACAAGCGAAACCATTCAAGAACAGTCCTGTCCACCCCGGTGCAGTCTCACAGGTGAGCCACCATCATCTCATAATCAACCATGTCAAACACTGCTGAAAGATCTAACAAAATCCGAAGAGTGGACTGACTTCGGTCCAACTCTCGGCATAGTTTGTCAGCCAAGCCCACAAGCGCGGTCCCTGTGCCATAACCTGGATGAAAGCCTGACTGCGAGGGGTAAAGGAAACTGATGTGGTCCAGATGACCCTGGAGCTGCTGGGCTACTGCTCGTTCAATGACCTTCCCTAAAAACTGGGAAGGTTAGAAACTGGCCAATAGCTGACAATGGAGTCAATGTCAAGAGATGGCTTCTTGAGCAAGGGCTATACCACAGCCTCCTTCAGGAACCGCACGACCCTGCCCTCCAAAAAGGAGGCATTGACAACCCCCTCCAGCAGCAGCACCAACGTCTCCCGGCTGGATGAGCAAGGATCGAGTTCAGAAGCCGTGGCCCTCACAGTTCCCAGCAACTCCACCACATCAGTGGACGACACCTGTTGAAACTGATCCCATAAAACCGAACCAGATGGGGCATTTATAACCCCATCTGGTCTGAGACTGGCCTGAGGGATCCTGCAATAGTGATTTATAAATAACCTACAATTGTTAGGTCAAAACTCAACGTTTAACAATGGTACTAAGTCTCTCCTGCACATTTCTCATAACTTTGGAAGAATGGTAAGGTCCAACAGTTATCTCCTGCAGGAAATTAAACAAGGGGGAGAGGAGACTCGTGTGAATGCACACTTAGTTCTACTGCTGAAATAAAGTAGCTGAAATACTGAAGTGACCAAAATAACCAAACCATAATAACTGAATGAAAGGATATGCAAGTATTGTACTGGTGGTGAATAATAATTCAAATATTGCATGGACTATCAAAAAATGTGAATAATATTCACACGTAGCATTGAACACACACATTCATTTGAGTCCTATAGACACTGATACACTTCAGAAGGCTTTTAATTAATCTCCTGCTAATTAAAATAAAGCTTATCTTCTTTTAAGCATATTGAATGGCTGGTACATTGGAAGGAAGCATCTGGGAACTATAGGAGACAGACTGGGGGTTGTACTGATGAAACTGAAGAGAGGGTACCCACCAGCCATGGAGGAGAGGGAGCTGGGGTGACAGTGCTCCTTACCCAACACATGAAGATATAAGGAGAACCGCCCACTCAGCTTGTAGTAAAAGAGAAGAAAGTTGATTAGCTTCCATGCTCCTTTAATTTAACCTCCTAAGTGTTGGGAAGGGCAAGAATGAATTTCACTAAAAATATAAGCAAATAGTCATTGCTACTCCTGAACATGAAACACAAATTAATGCTTTCGATATAGTAATAAATAGAAGAAAAGAACTGGACCTGTACTATAATGGACGTTCGAGAATATGTCCTCAGTCGTCCCCCAGCACAGATCTATGGAGTTTATGCTGCATCATCCAGTCAAGAAATAAAATAAACTATTTGCAAGATGGAGATAAGAGAGGAAACACCTCCTATTTGCAAAGAGAATATCCTCGGCATGAACTAGCCCAGACAAAATACAGCCCACCGAGTTCAAATCTTGTCAGCAGCTCTACAAGAATCCAGAACTATCTGGAACTGAATGCCAGCATTCCTTGGGGAGTTCTACTCCACACGCCCAGCCGGAATTTCACAGATAATAAAGAAAGTGTTTTTCAATTTCCCTTTCCACTGACACCAACATAATACTTTTGATTCACAGAGGCCATTGTGCTAGGAAGGTGGCTGAATGAATCAGTGCCGCAGGAGACCAACTCCACTCCTGCTTCCCTTCAGACAGACTTGGATCAACAACCGAGACATTGTGGATTATCCACAGTAGTGGCTCGCAACCTTTTTCACTCAGAGGCCTGGCAAATATCGGTCTAAAAAAAAATTTAAATAATGAAACATCAGAGGAAAAGGACTGTTAGAAAGATGCAGTCACAGTGCTGAAAAAGCCACCCTTGCCCCATGAGTTCGAATTGGTTAAGGATGGGAACACAGGAGGATCTGGCCTCTCTATTCCTGATAGAGATGGAGGAAACATCACCCTATATCAACCTATGACAAGCGTACCATTTGGAAGAGGAGCCTGCAGAGAGCAGAGCAGATTGGATGGAGGGCGGAATAAGGGATTGCGGGTGGGGAGTGAGGCTAGGCATGTCTTGAACTGAAATGATTGTTCATGGCAAACACGGTTTCCAATGAAAATGGCCAATTCTCTGCTTTCCTGATGATGCAGGAAACTTAAGGATTTGTTCAGGTTTTCATTCAGCATTTTCATCAACCCCGAAGTGTCAAAAGTGATGAAAGCACCAAAAGTGACACAAAGTCCTGGAAATTTGCAGGTGGAAATAGTGAAAGTGGCAAATGGGTGAAAAGCATCCAGAATGCAAAAACAAAACAAACAAAAAACACAACCAGTATGAGCATTCGGCTAAGTTCACGATGAGAATTCACGTCAATTTGGGAATGACTGATTTTGATTCAGATCTAGAAGAGTCATTCCTGACTCTGCATGTCATGGATTGGTGAAAATTTGGCTATGGACAAGTGTAGGGCTGAAAGAGGAATTCCACCCTTTCTGATTGGAATTGGGTGTTTCGTCCATTCCAGTCCAAAATCAGAAGAAAATTCTGTCCCATTCCGATTGGAATGGACAAAATAATTTTTAAAATGGCTACGCATATGCAAAATGGCCACTGCCCGTATCCAAAATGACAGTGTCGGCATTGCCACCATTTTGAATATGGCCAGTGGCCATTTTGCGCAAGCACGATGGCAATTTTTTTTTAAAAAGTATGATTTCAGCCGATTGGAAAGGTTACTGATCAGAATTTTAGTCACAATCAATGGGGAACCCAGAATCTGCCACAATCCCAGAAAATGCCCTGTCTCTGAGTCAAAATAATGGGGAACCGTTAAATGTCATTGAAATGGAACCGTTCTTTCGAAACACACCTATAAGTTAGGGAACTTGAGTGATTTTTGTTGCTGTTGTTGTTCATTTGTTGTTTGGCCAAGTCATTAGCCAGGGCCATTAATAAACTAACTAAACTAAAATTAGGGAACTACCAATCTCATGTGTTCTTCCTAACAGATTTCCTTCCAGCACGGTAATGTTGTGGATATGTGCAACCAAGACTTTACTTGAATAGATATGTGGCTCTGTGCTGATTATGTCAACAACCTCCTGCCATTGTCCGTCCCACCCTCCAAACATTATTGCCAAGGTGTAAAATCATGGAATGTTGTTCCAAATGGCTCGATCATCAAGTCTTTCTATGAAAATATAGTGTATTCTTGTGATGGGTAAATAAACTCTAGCGATAAATTAAGATACCCCCATACATTCAACAAGTGGTTATGTCTCTTTTGTCCCCTCTTCTCCCAAAACTGCTTTGATGCAACTGGCCAACCATGTTTTAATTAAGCAATAACAACTTCTGCACATGGTATTTCCTGGGGATTAATGACCAGCAGAGAAGCAGTTGATGATCCAAGGTCCATTAACCCCACAGCTGATCATTAATCCCAGAAAATGCCCTGTGTCTGAGTCATTATGGCTATTATAGTACAAAGAGGAAGCAGGCATGTAAATTGTTATATATTTATTTTAATGGTGACACTAATACACGATGTTACTAGTGACCATTAGGTAAGTGTAGGAAGAACATAGGTCAAGAAAGAAAGATATTTTTTTTATAGAGTTAAAACGAATATTCACTGTGACTAGTATACTGAATTTGACCAGTGTTTACCTAATTGAATTCATTTGTGCAAATTTAGAGGCTACATTGAAATCTCTTCATTTGTAAAATTCATTTTGGTTTTCCCTTCAGTTGTTTGCCACTTTGGTGCCTCAGTCACTTCCATTTTCCATACTTAGTTATTGCGACCATGTTATAATGTGAATCATTACAGCACAAATCCAGTTATAATGCAGCATAAGTCCAATATGATTCCAACTATGGAGTCCAATATATTTACTGATCCATTAACTCAGCCGTTTCTTAGAAACTAAGACAGTATATCTTGAGGCCTTCAATTGCTACACAGGTTCACTGGAAGTGAGCCCTCTGACTCCACCCAACACATCAAGATGCCCTGGCAGCGAGGTCTCACAAGCCACTACTGCTCCAGAGTTTGATGGGGCAGGCTCTTCTTGAAGGACCTACTACTTGCCCTGCCCCATCCCCAGCAACCCTGCTCTGTCCACCCAACCCTGCCCATGGCCCCACCTATAGACCTGGCCAGTCTAGGGCTGCTTTTAGATGAGCGGGCCAATCTAGTGGACTGAAAAATCTGCTTTTAGAACAGTCACGCGGAGGACATTTAGATGCACTGGAAGTCGCCAGCCACCACTGGAAACAGCGGCACCCGGTGGCTCACACATTCTTTTTAAAACCAGATTTGCCAAACCTCAATATCAGGATTTGACCAATTCGGTTTTAAAAATAATGCATGAGCTGCCGGGAGCCTCTGTTTACAATGGCAGCTGGCGACTTCTGGTGTGCTCTAAACGCCCCCCACCCGTGTAACTTTTCTAAAAGTGGATTTTTCAATGCGCTAGATTGGCCCTCATCTAAAAGTGGTCTAGGGAGAGCTTGGCACATGGGTTTATTGTGTGAGTGTGAGCATTGGGATGGTGTATATTAGTGAGATAGTGTAATGGATAGCCAGTCCCCACAGTGAGTTTTTTGAAGACTAGACACTTCTGCACCCTCACTTAGGGCATTTTTAGAGGAGACACTTCTCCATTTTTTAAAACCGGTTTTGGCATCCCTCAATCATCAAAGGGGCTCAAAACCTGTTTGGGATCAGACAAAACCACATTCAAAATGGTTTCGGCTTTTACATGATCCTGGCAAATGCGCATTTAAAATGGTTTAGGTGTTTAAACGAGCATTAAAACATGCACATTTTTCACCAATCATGCGCAAAATTTGTCTCTTCTAAAAGTGGCCTTAGTCCAGTTTAGTCGGTCTCACAGGTTCTTCACCATACGTTAACTTTTATTTACATTTTTACCCCACCCTTCCCAAGGGGCAAAATATATTAAAATACATTAAAATCCCATTAAAACCCCACTCTCACCTCTAAACCCACCCATCCCAACCCCTATCCCTACCTGTTGAACGTTTTGCCAAAAAGAAAGGTTTTACACTGCTTCCAGGAATATGCTCAGGCTCTGACAGACCTCCAGGGGAAAGGAGTCCCACAGTACTGGGATGGCAAACGAGAATGCCTCTTTGCGGGCCCTTGTCATACGAACAAGGCAGGTGGTACCCACAAGAGAGTGCTCCCAGCCGACTGCAAGAGGGTCACAGGGGAGCATGGTAGGAAAGACAGATTTTCACATATGCGGGGCCCAGGCCATTATGGGCTTTAGAGGTCAAAACCAGCACCTTGGAATGTACCTGGAAAGCTGTAAGTAGCCAGTGCAAACTGGTAAAGCACAGGTGTAATGTGCTCACATTGACCTGTCCCTGAAAGGAGCCAGGCTGCCACCTTCTGCACCAGTTGCCGCTTCTGAACAGTCACCAAGGGCAGCCCCACATAGAGCGCACTGCAGTAATCTTACCCTGAGGTCATTAAAGCATGGATAATGGTGGCCAGATCTGCCTGGCCCCATCAAGGACAGGAGTCCCAATCCCCTCCAAGTCACACGGTTGACCAACCATCATCAGTTCAGTCTTGTCTGGATTCAGCATCAATCAGCTCACCCTCATCCAGTCCCCAACAGCAGCCAGGCAATAGGCAAGCACAGAGACTGCAGGATTTGGGTCAGATGAAAAAGAGAGGTAGAGCTGGGTGTCAGCAGCATATTGATGGCTCTTCACTACACACCTCTGAATGCTCTCACCCAGGGGCCTCAGATACACATTGAACAAGCGGGGAGACAAGACGGAACCCTGCAAGACACCACGGGGGAGGTTCCGAGGAGACGACAAGCAATCTCCCATCACCGCCCGCTGGGACCTCCCCAACAGAAATGAACGGAAATACTCAAGAGCAGACCGGCACACTCCAGTTAGGATATTATTTGCAGTCTCTTAGAAAGGCTTTCTCCTGGTCTCTCTCTTCTGTGCTGTCCAGCACTCTGGCTCCCAACCTGCCAGCTCTGGCCTTCCACCAGTCAGCCCTGGTGGTGCAAGGCTCCCATCTACTTCTCTCAGAGCAGTTTCTTTCTTGGTGGTCTAGGCCCAACAAGCTAGCTTGTAGACACCTGTCATGTGCAGCTGGGGCCAATCAGCCATTCCTTTACTGGTTTTGTTGCTTTTGGCTCCCTTAAAGGTCCCAGTGCTTGTCCTTTCCTGGCTGGCTCCTGAAGGGCTGGCTCCCTGCAAGGACTTACTCAGTCCTGCCTTCGAGTCTGGTCCTGCATGTACTTAGGGCTACCTGTAACTGGTGGTAAAGAGTATCACTGTCAAAACTATCTGAAGGGTTAAGAATCGGTATCTTTTCTGAGGGGACAAATTTTCTGGGGAGAAGCAAAATGATGACAAGCTTTGCAGGGACAAGTGACACTTGCAGTCCATTTCCCACAATCCCGCTATGTCAGCAAGGAGGGAAACTGTATTCCCTCAAGCAGTGTCTGGTCAGACATCCCTTCCCACATGCATCTTGTTTATTCCAAGTGCAGCTCCAAATCTGTCGAGCGAGCATTTTGTTTTGATTAAAAATTAATAGCTGCTTTTGACCCAGGTGGATTAATTTCACTTTCAGCAAGTATCAAGTTAATTGACACAAACTACCACCAGGTGAAAGAACCAATTAGCAGACAGTGAAAGAGGGCTCCCCTACCTTACCGACTCCCTCCCTCCCCAAATGTTGGTTTGATGGAAGATTTTTAAATAGACAATTTTCATACCAGTGCAATGAGATTAATTAACTCAACAAACAAACGGAAGAACTAAAGGGGTGTGTGTAAGGGATAGAAGGGGGAAACTTGTTCTGTATATGTGTTTGCGGTCTGCTGTAACAGGGGGGTAGGAGAGGACTTCAGAAAGAGATCTCCTCCAAGCTCTTGAGAAAGATTGACAAGGGCTGTTCTCCCCAATTAATTGCCACTTTCCAGGCTTATCAGTCATCAGGGTTCTGCGTGTTGTTTTGGTTTATTGCGGCTTGGCAGAAAGGTCTTTGATAAGATCCTCAGAACACAGCGGCAAGGTCATTCTAATAAAGAGCTGGATGGAATCCATTCACGGCACATAATGACGTGCCGCGCACAATACGGCAGACAAAAACCACAAAGTTATCTTTTCATTCTAATTTTTTTGGGGGTATTTAAAATGGAAATGTTTTTCTATAACAATGCATTAGGACTACACTACAGTGCACTAGATTGGAAAAATGAAAGGAGCCTCTTATTTAATAACGGTTAAATTGGCTGCTCCTTGTGTTGTACAACCTTGAAAGTAAGTCTGGTTTACAGATGGGGGGGGGGGGGGGGGGGGGGGGGGGGGAGGGGATTTTGGCCAAGGGAGGTAAGGAACTGCACCCGAGTCCTGATTTATGTTGTTTCATTTAATTTCATTTTTAATTTATATCCTGCACTCTCTCATTCGAGAATGACTCGAGGCGGCTCACATAGAGTTATCATAATACAGAAAAATACATAATAAGCATAATACAGCAGCATAAAATCATTACAATTTCAACACCACCACCCCCCAAAACATCAACCTTATATAACTGTACAACAGAATACAGCCCTCCCAACAACAGCTAATATATCATCCTTCAATCCAGCAGCCCTCTGATAAATACACGTAGGCAATATCAGAGGCCCTTCCCTACCACTTCACACCTCCACCCTGCTGCCACCAGGGGGAGGTCCCTTCTCCACCTCAACCCTCCGCTCTCACCACGGGAGAGAGCCCTCTCCTAAATAAACACACATATCCCTCCCCTTCTGTCCAAATACTAATTACCCCAGTGCCAGGTTCTGCAATGGGGGGGTTGAGCCCCATAACCCCCCCCCCCCCTCTTCAAAAAAAGGGGGGGGGGTTAAGAACAACCAAGTCCATCACCAATTCCCTCCGCTCTCACCAGGGGGGAGAGCCCTCTCCTAAACAAACACACATATCCCTCCCCTTCTGTCCAAATACTAATTACCCCAGTGCCAGGTTCTGCAATGGGGGGGTTGAGCCCCATAACCCCCCCCCCCTACATTGTTGTTAGGACCTCTAGCTGTAGTGGACCCTGAACCCTTGACTTTGGTATTAGGAAGCAGGGAGTTAATCACAGCAACATACCTTCTTGCTTGTCAACTGCTAAAACTGCTGTAGCACCCAGGCCATCCTAGAGTCATCTCTACCTGGCTCAGAGTGACCCCTTTCCTGATTGGTTACCACCATGTATAACACTTCCTGGATCAGCTCTGAGGGTTTTGCTCAGAGCAATCAAAAGCTGTAGCCTACCTTCTCCTCTTGCCTTGCCCACTCATCCAGCTTACTCTCTCCTTGCCTGGTCCCATCCTTCTGGGATTGAACTTCTCGGCTACTGCACTCTGGGTTTACTTCTTGATCCTGACACCCTGCTTCACTTTGGGTACATGGGCGCTGGCAAGCGGCTACAGGAGGCACTTGCTGTCTCCCCCCTTGGACTTCCTTCGCCAGTCCTTCGGATAGGCTTCTAGTCTTCAGCCTTTGTCCGCACCCCAAGCTTCCTGGTTGGCTGCCTGCCCTATCTATATAAGGCAGGCCTAAGGCCACAGGAAGCTTGGCGGATCATCGGTTTCCCCTTCCTATTTCCTGAATCTGTTCTCTCCTCCTTGTTCCTGTCACATTGGTACTTGGACCAGCCCTGAACTCTGTGCCCAGACTTGTTCTCTTCCTTTTAGAGATGGTTTGCCTGTTTTGTTTCTGCCTGCCTGAGCCGGTTCTTCTCTCCATCTACCTGCTTGTCTGCTCCAGCAAGTCAAGCCTGTTTTCCTGGTCCATGTGTTGGTCCAAAGTCTGATCCCATTGTCCCAGCACTGATCCTGCACTGACTCTCTGGCCCCGGATACCTGTGTCTATGACAACACCAGAAACAGTCTGGCGAGTCTCTTTTCCACGGCCCTTTCGGATGTGGTCTTGCACCCGATTAAAAGTTTGGCAACACCTTTCTTGAGTAGAAGCTGCTCCTGGACTGGACCATTAGTGGTTTTTCCACCACTTTCCCAACATGGGGCTGCCCCTATGGAGTGTTATGATGCACCGTAAGGGGTGAGGCTATGGCAGAAAGTAGGGCTGAAATCAAACTTCCTGCAGTTCTAATTCTGCCAGAACTGGGTGTTTAATTCAGTATTTTGGTCATAATTCCGACTTGAGTTTCAGTAAAGCCATTCTGAGTTTGCTGAACTTTCCCCATGATATCAGAATGGCTTTTCTGAACCAGTCCTATTGGAAAGGGGTGGGGCAGCAGCTTTGCCCTGCCCCCTTTTCCAAAGTGGCCTCATCCTGTTGATATTGTGACAGCAGAAGACTCTGTGAGGGGTGGGTAACATAAGGAAAAAACCTGCCAAGACCATGTGGCCTCATCACCTTTGGGTGAAAGCCAGGAGGGAGGCGGTAACCTAAACTGATATATTAATACTAATGGTGATAAGTCATTGATGCAGCTGGGCTTGATTTTATCCAGTGTGTCAACCTCTAAGTAGCTTATTTCTAGTGCTCTTATGACAAACACCACTTCGATGATTCCTCTACGCAGTCGAGCAAAGGGAAAAGAAAGGAAGAAGCTACATTTCAACTCAGAGCATAAAGGCACATGAAAAGCTCTCTTTCCATACGCAGTCAACTTGCCCTTCCCCTTTGGTTTATGTTAAAAGAGACACAGCACTCGCTACCCTTTCCTCTTGGGAAAACATGTAGCATAGGTAATGGAAACCAATAAAGGACTGTCATGTGTGGTACTGCAATCTGTCTACATTTAGGCAATTCCTATTATGTCCTACATCTGACCAAGGGGAAAAAGTAATTGTTTCAATGAAGCTAGGTGACAGATCCTCCCAATCATTTCTTACCTTCATGTCTTCACAATCAGAGCACTGATCTGGAAAGCCGCAGGAGAGGGGAAGTTTCTCAGAGTTAAGCAAGTCAAACCTTAATGCTTGCAGGAAATGCTTAATTTAAAGCCGTGAATGGACAGAAGATTCTCCCCCATAATTTTCAGAGAGCATTGGGTGTGATGGGGCAGTTGTCAAATTCAAAGAGACAGTTGCAAAAATTATTGGAAGGGGAACCGGGGTTGCTGTCTAGGGCTGAAGCAGAACAGCCTTTCAGAATCCATGGAGATTACCCATGGATTTGGAATGGTACAGAGATCCGCTGTGGAGGTTTTTTTCACCACATGCACCATTCTGAAGTAGGAAAATCCCTCTAGGCCCCTCTGCAACACCATATTATTTTTTATACAGCACCAGCAACATACCTGGCACTGAACAATCACTAAGTTGGTCCGCTTAATTACTGACCTACCCTCTTTACGCAGACGCTAAGACCTGGCTGTTATGCCAGGCCTTTCCCAAGGGAGGTGGGGTGGGTGGGTTGGACAGGGGGAAGGGATGGGTTTTAATTTGTTTTAATTGATTATTGTGTATTTTAATATGTTTTTAAATGTTGTGAGCCGCCCCGAGATGCCTGAGGCAGGAGGGGGCGGCATATAAGTTTTAGAAATAAATAAATAAAGTGGAGAGATCTCTGCCCCGAGGAAATTACAATCAACAGAAGAAGTAGAATTTCAAGAGGGATGTGATGGTTGGGAACATACATCTTTTGCATGCACAGTAACCACAGTACCTTCTTGTGCATCAAAATGGGTACTTGTTAGGGCTGAAACAAATAGAAAAATTGCTGCTTATGAGAAATTTCACCCTATCGAGAACCGAGATTGATTTCCTGACAGTTTCCTGATACTGATGCATTTTCTTAATTCTTGCAATACTGTGAGATACTGTCCCGATTTACCAACTTTCTGCATGCCATACACCACGTACCATTCATTTACCACTTACCACATTGCTGAGGGCATTGGTTTACTTCTGGGCTTGTTGTTTCTGCATTTCTGAGCCAATCGCTGTGCAAATAGCCCACCCCTTAACTTCCCGCCAGTACCATCTTAGCCTCCACTCCAGGGCCTCCAATCAGAATTGTTGTTCTGTGTTGTTGCCCTTGCTTTGACCAATCTCCGACTTGATTGCAGATTAGTAAAGCAATCTGTGTACCGGCTAATGAGTGACAAGGAAGTTCAAGGGATAATGGAGTGCAAGAAATGCGGTATTGCATCATTATTACCTCTCGGGATTTGAAATGGACGGCAAAGCAGTAAACGGGATCCCAGTAAGTCAGTAAATTTTGAAATGCAATGTTAGTCAATGCATTAGCAAGCACTGAGAGATTCTCAATTCGACTGAGATGGCATTAGGAATCAGGATTTTGACGAGATTTCCCCTTTTGGCAAAATCTCATTTCAGCCTTAGTACTTGCATACCTGTTTTGGGATATCCATTTCAGTTATTCTATTTTATTTTTCTGTTCTGGAGGGTTTTTTTTTCCCCCCCAGTTCAGTTATTTGTGGTATTTTTTGTTGTCATTTGGCAATATTAGTATAAACTGTCCATGCATGATTGCCGAAAATGATATTACTGTAATGATCAAACAACGGAAATTACAGACCTGAGCAAGAAAACCCAAAAACGGAATACCTGAGAAAAAGAATGCACAAATTCCCATTTTGGTCTCTGATATTATCGGGGTACTTGAAGGGCTACTCAAAAACGTGAATAATTTCCTCCAATAATCAACCTACTACCCATGTCTGTTCTAAGAGTACTCAATACTGAAGTAATCAAATATATGAAAATGAAGGAACCAAATCAACAAAGTTGCAAATTTTGCACCAATGTTGAAGATCATTCCCACAAATGAATATCGGAGTTAATATGCAAATTATCTGCACAATAAAGATAATTAGGGAACTAGTATGACAACATACTAGCTTACTCCTGCTGACAATTTCATGTCTGCATACAATTCAAATATCTGCTAGAGCTGAAACACAATTTCAGCAAAATCTGTCAGATGGGAAATCTCATTGAAATGCCAGTTCCCGATACCGTCTCCATTGACTTGAGAAACTCTTGGTACTTGGTAATGTCTATGCTGACATTTCTTTTCTCAGTTTACCGACTTTTGATTACTGGGATCCCATTTACCACTGTGCCATCCACTGCTTTTCTGTTTACCACTTTGCCATCCATTTCAAATCCCGAGAGGTAATAATGCAATACCACATTTTTTTGCACTCCATTTTCCTTTGTACTTCCTTGCCACTCATTGGCTGGTTGCAGATTGGTTAAAGCAAAGGGAACAACACAGAACGAGAATTCTGATTGGAGGTACTGGAGTGGAGGTTGGGGGCACTGGGGGGAGGTTAAGGGGAGGGCTATTTCCAAAGTGATTGTGGAAAAAAACAAACCCAGAAGTAAAACAGTACTCTCAGTACTGAAGTAAGTGGTCAACGAAAGGTATACAGTAAATGTGGAACGGTATCTTATGGTGTTGCGAGAACTGAGAAATCACATAAGTATTGGGAAATGATCAGGAAATTGATCCTGATTCCTGATATGGCAAAAAGTATTACTGACAGCAATTAGCTGCTCGTTTCAGCCAGTAAGACTAAATACTAACTAAGCTTAAATTTAATTTTACCTTTTTTTTTTTTTTTTTTTTTTTTTTAATTTTTTTTTTTAAAAAAAAGGGACACCATGCTGGTAATGACATTTTGAAAACTCCACTACAAGGACAGCAAAATGCCTTTTAAAGGCTCTATAACTCAGTATATAAAAAAATCTGCTTTCTAAAGCATCTGCTGCCAGATTAATTCTTGATGGTACAGTTAAATGAAACACTTATCTGATTAACTAAGCCCTGGAATTCTTTTGTGCATGTTTCTCCTGCATGAAAAGGTCATATAAAGATCATGTTGAAGATTTTAAATTAGTCCTCACAGCATCAGCAGCTTAGCTCTAGGAAGATCTGGGCTACACCTGGCTTGCTGATGGAGATAAAACTACCTGATGTGCCATAAAGAAGTTGGTAATGATCCAGAACTCCATGACATACACACTAAAAGTCAAAATTAATCAGCCTACTTAGCTGACCACTTGAGCTGTTACAGTGGCCAACTTGCAAATCTGCATAATTACATAGTTGGGCCTACTTCCAGCTAGACACAGTGGTCTCTCTCTCTCTCTCTCAAAATGTCCTGTAATGACCACCAAATTGCAACTAGATCTGAAACGAATTATTTGAGCAAATTTGACGTATTTGGTTGATTAGAATAGTTCCTGAGAACACTGGGAATGAAGTGCTATTCCAATCTGTTTACCAAAATGAATATCCACTGAAGATATTTGGTTGTGTTATTTTGGTCACTTTGGGATTTCAGTATTTGTTTCAGTTAGATTGTCAGGCCCTGGTCTTGAATCCTTACGTCCAAGGGTCCCAGCCCATCAGCATCATCTCCTCAGACTGCCTCTGGCCCAGCTACTCCCCCCACCATGAGTCCTCCCAAGTCTGCTCTTAGCCACACCCCTCTTGTCTGTCTCAAGCTCTTGCTACATCTCCCAGCTTTCTGATTGGCTGCCAGTCAGTATATAAGGCATGCTGGTAGCACCAGAAGCTGGGTGGAAGAATACGCACCTCGCCCATGCTCCCGTCCCACCCTGTTCATGTTCTCGTGTCTGAAGACCAAAACAATGAAGCAACCAAAATCCCATATGTAACTGGAATGAGATATCAAAGAAACAAACACACAAATGCCATCTTGGTCAACTGAAAGCGTTCTGAAAGTGTGGATATTTGGTGATCTAAATATGCAAATAATATTCATGAATATGGAATGGCATATTATTATTTCTTTCAGTTCTTCAACAAAAATGATTGAGCTTGAAGCCTAGGTGAGGTAGTTCCTCTATATATCAGCTTTAAAAACAGTTTTTCTCTCCCCCAGCTAACAAGAGAGCTGGTGCCATGAGGCAAGGTGTTCTTTTTATTTGAGAGAGCACGCTAAAAGTCTTTAAAATGTAGGAGAAAACGCTGGCTAAGCATGTTCTTAAGATGGTAAACAGACATTTTAGCCACTTCAGTCCAGAGACTTTCATTCCTTCCGATGTCTCAACAGAAACACCAAATATACCAATTTAGCAGGGTTAGCAGCCGGAATGATACTGAGGCAAGAGAAATAATTTTGGTGTGAAACAAGGTGTTGCTCTAGGACTCCCCTTGTCATTCCTTTGGCTTCTTGTATTCTCTGTGCTTAAAAAGTCCTCTTTTGACCCTTCCACCCACTTCAACTATCATCCTCTCTCTCTTCTCCTCTTCACTTCCAACCTCCTGGAACAAGCCTTTTACTCCCACTGCCTTAACTTCCTCAACATTCTTCAATCTGGCTTCTGTTATCTCCGCTCAACTGAGACCGCTTTTGCCAAAATCACCAATACGCTGATCATAGTCAAGTTTCTGGGCCCATAATTTCATTCTCATCCTGCTCAACCTCACTACTACCTTTGACATGGTAGACCACCACTTCCTCCATGATTCTCCTCACTTCCTCAGTTTTTGAGGTTCCATTCTCAATTTGTTCTCCTCCTATCTCTCTATAACCAAGCTAAGCATGTTCATCTGCAATTTCATGAATGTATCCGTATCTCTCCCTATGTTCCCTCTTCGTCTTCCCTTGTTCTATTGAATGTCAGCCCCTTGGGGCAGGGACTGGTCTCGAATTCATGACTGTTCTGTGCCAGGAACATTGCTGGCAATATAAAATGTATTACTATTATTTACATACCACCAGTAATGTGTGTGGTACTGAATAATCACAAATTAAAACACAATCTAGGATAAACAGTGGGAAGGGAGACAAAGGTGATGGGAATGTAGGGAAAGACAGGGATACATTCACAAAGTTGAGAGGATGCAGTTTTATTTTATTTATGTAAAATTTATATCCCGCCCCTCCTGCCCACAGGGGCAGCGAACAACAATAATCAATAACAATAAAAATTTTAAAAATAATTTAAGACTGCAATATGCGGGGAAAAGAAAAAAATCCCCTCCCTCCCCCTCGCCAAAAGCCTGACGGAACAGCCAGGTCTTACATACACGCCGAATAGCAGGAGAGTGGGAGCCAAGCGAACCTCCTCTGGGAGTGAATTCCACAGCACAGGGGCGGCCACCGAAAAAGATCTAACATCGGTGGCCACCCGCTTCGCCCGGGGAACCTCAAAAAAGGCTCCCATGGACGATCTCAAGGGTCGCACAGGCACATGGGGAGTGAGGCGGTCCTGCAAATAAGCAGGGCCCAGGCGGTGAAGGACTTTAAAGGTTAAAACCAGCACCTTGAACCTGGCCCGGTGCTTTATAGGCAGCCAGTGCAGAGCCCAGAGCACTGGTGTCATGTGATCCCTGTGACCTGCCCCCGTAAGGAGACGGGCCGCGGCATTCTGCACCAGCTGCAGCCTTCGGACCAGCTTCTCGGGCAGCCCCACGTAAAGCGTGTTGCAGTAATCCAGCCTCGAGGTGATGAAGGCATGGATGACAGTTGCACATGCTTAACTCAGTTACACGGGAGGAGGGAACCTCAAAAGACAGGAGAGTAGAGAGAGCATCACTGATGAGTCTATAGGATGAGGAGTTAGGGAAATACTGGTGGAAGACAGAGGTTTTTAGGAGGGATTTGAAAATTTGGAGGAAGGGAGTAGAGTGAATTGTTCAGCAAGGGAATTCCAGCCACACTAATCTCCACAGCCTTTAACGGAAAAGTGAAATTGCAAAGAAAGAATGCTGAGTAGTGATTCCATGGTGTGGTGAGAGAGAAGAAAACTGCTAAATTCACAACCCTCATGATAAAATCACTTGAGTTGGCAACTGTGTGTAAGTCATTGTAGTTACAGTTAAGTCACATAGTTCTGCAGATTCACACCAGCTTCAATTGCAGTTCTGTGTTCAAATTCACTCAGCTTTGCTTGCCATCTGTGAAGGGCATTCATGCTGTTTTACCAGTCTTGAGACTTTGTTTTTTTCCTTCTTCTTTCTTTGTTTTTTAGGTCTATAGGTAGAGTTGCTCTTATTTCCCTTTGCTTAACAGAATCTGGCTGCTTGATGCCATTTAAACACTTTCCAATAAGCGGACATTAATTAATGGTAAATTACAATAGAATTTCTACCAAATTGCATATGACATCTGCATTAATAGCCAACGAGTTTGTTCTGATTAATGTTATCACAGTGAGGAGGCGCGGAAATTTATAATGATTTGCCGAAGCCGCTAACTGAAAGCTCTTTAAGTAAGATTTCTCTTTAATGGAAACAAGCATAAAATGCACTTAAAGGAGACCATTAATTTAAATAAGTATTTGGTTATCATGCATATAAATGGTACATGGAGTAGAGCCTTAAAATAAATAGCCTTGATACACCTGATACACAATAAGTGGATACAGTAGTGTAGGAGAGTAGAGAAATTTAGGAATGGGGCATCTTCTCTTTTTTTTCTCCTGCTAATCTACTGAGGCAGATAGAGGGTCTGGACGCATATCTCCCAATGTTTTGAGTGGCCAAAGAGAGACAAACCCCGCCCCGCTGGTCAATAAGCTTTGCCCCCTCAGCAAATGCACACACCTCCCAACATTCCAAGTACATAAAGAGAGAGAAGTTGTCCTGCTTAGCATTTCACTTAGTTTCTTGTCATTCCACCATCTCTGATTGTTGAAGTATTTTTCATGGGAGGCAACCAGGAAAGAGGTACCTGATGGTTGAATAACGGTCTCTTTGTCTCTCCTGAAATAGGAAATCTGATCCCATGCAAGAAAGACAGTGGTATTCAGCACCCAAAGAAAGTCTGTCTCGCCTAACTAGGGACTCTTGGGAGGATATGTAAACGCAATGTCATTGTCAACCATTTTAATAACGGACTTCAATGGATTAAATTAATTTACACGAGTTTCAGTGACATTTTCACCTAATCAAGTCTATTTAGTGGACCACCAGATTATACTTCGGCACATGTCATTTTGAGAACATATGAATTTCATATGGGCTCAGGCCAATAGTCCATCTGGCAAATAGTCTCACTCCATTATGACCTGTTGTACTCTTCTCTGAAGCAATCAAAGCTGCCACTTTCAGAAACAGGACACTGGGCTAAACGGACTACTGGTCTGGTGCAGTGGTCTGATATCCGACCACTGATATCTACAGTGGTCTGGTCTGACATCACTACTTATGTTCTTATTTATCCTGGCTTATGTATCCCAGGAGATTTAGGTTCTGTCACTGACTTGCTGGGTGATCGTGATCAAGTCACTTGACGTCTCTGCTTTTATTTACCCTCTCTATTTCATCTGTTTTGGCTATTTAGAAAGCAATCCTTAAACCACTTACTCCAAAGGAGCGCCAATCGATTGGGCTGAGATGAGAGCAAGTGTCTGAAGGGAAATACCAACCTTTCAGGAGTGCTTGCAAGTGTCCATCACTCCATCACCATTTTTTATCACTTTCCGGGAGTTTTTGTTGCTTTCTGCAAATTTTATGGACAGTTTTACAGCAGCTTATGGCAATTTCCAGCACTTCCCTGGTGCTTGGCCAGCACATTTTCATCTCCACAGCCTGAGGAGATGTGGCAGGGACTTAGGACCAGCCCGTGGCACCCCCGTTCAACATGAAAAAGATATTGGAAAAAAGTTAAAAGAGCAGGAAAGCTGGTAAGTTTCCATGTCATGCAAAACTTGGTGAATGCCCTGCTTCCAGTGGAAGCAGCACTTGTCAAGATTTTTTGTTTCAGATCTACACTGAAGTTAGTGGAGCTACTCCAGACTAAGTTACTTCTGACCTAGATTGTTAATGCAGTCCTAGATTTAAAAAAGAAGAAAAGAAAGCTTCCTTAACCCTGATGTAGACAATACTAATGGTTCTTGGCATTTCACCTTTTCAACGTTCATTAAAAAAGAGAATGTCCCCCTTCCCTTTTCCCAATTTGTGCATGCAAAATCGCTATAAAGTGCCATCTTTCCACATAAAGCCATTTTGTCACTTCCTATTTACATACATTTGGAAGTACCCTGACCTGAAAGGGGAACCCACGGGCAATACCTGCATTTTCAGGTATCCAAATCAATACCTGAATACCATTGGAGTACTCATAAAACTGAAATTTTGGTCACTCGTTTTTTGACTAACCAAAATTACTTGAAAATTGAAACAACAAATAAAAGAATCCTGAAATTGGGACAAAATTGGGACAAGATTGCTATTTCGTTATACTGAACCAAAATATTTGATTTGCGTACCAAGAATTTGACAGGCATACCTGTTTTTGCTGGTACTCGTTTCAGCACTACTCCTACCCCAAGTAGTCCAGAACTCAATGGACAGTGCAGAACAAACCAAAGCAGGTACGTACTGAAGCTCTCAAACAAAACATTATTAATCTCTGTTCAAGTTCCATGCATCCCCAGTTTGAGAGCTTGCAGGGAAATCCAATCCTGAAAATGCTTCATGCCCTTTCTTGTCCCTAAAGTAAGCCCTTCATCCAAGTTCTTCTGTGTAGCATTCACAGTACACTGCCTCCTCCGCTTTCTCTGAAATTTGCTCCATGTTTCTGCACAGGTTCGCAGTAGGTCATGCATTTTGGCACCCTGAGCTTGCTCACAGCCTCACATTAACTACTGAGAAACATTGGTTTCCCTGCCTGTAAGAAATTTGATATGACAAATAAGTCACCGTAAACCCTACAAGATTAAATAAGTTATTGGATCTTCTGGCACAACTGGATTCTACAAATTATCCATTGGAAAATGAGGTTATCACAAAGTAATTTGATTGCTACGGCTAATATAGTAACAACATAACCCAATTATTGGGATGTTTTTGTTATGAACAAACAACCTTCCTTAATAAAGTACCATCCTCAAAGTGCTTTGCTTGGGAAAGCCTCAGGGAAGTGATTAAATCTTGCATTGGTGGGGTGCTTGAAGGATAAGAGTCCACATATCCAAAGTCGTAGAATATGGTTGTCAATAAAATGTAGAGGTGCAAGCCACCACTAGGAATTATACATCTAAAGAATAGCCAGTTCTGTATTTGTGAAAATGATTTGCATTTTCAGATTACAGTCATGCACTGAATCAAAAATATCTATACCAACTGTCTCAGATATTTCCTTTTGGTCAATTTAAATGTATTCGGTATTTGATTCACTATAGTAGTGCTAAGTTCGTGTTATACCACCACCAAACAGAGTTGAGACAAATGGCAGGTTCTGAAAACACAAATTATATTTGCATTTTCAGACAGCACTCTGAATATACAAACAAACAGGAGTTTGTTAAAACTCCTGATTTTCAGGGATTTATTTATTCATTCATTGTTTCTGTTCAGATCTTTGGTTATACGATCAAATTACTGGATATATGAACAAAAAAACAACCAAAAAAGAGACCCAAATCCTGGGAAAAGCAGAAATAGCAACTGAAAAACAGAAGCGAATATCCAAACGAAGAGCCTGGTTAGAGCCGCAGCAGGTCACGCATTTGCTACCTACGGAAAATACCCTAATTTTCAGGCACTCTCAGCAGGCACCAGATGGGTTTACCCTGCCCCCATTGCCCGAAAATTCAGATATTACTGGACTTTTTAGGATTTTCCAGGAAGCTGATCCCGGCTCCTGCCTGCACCCGCAGCTCCCCAGATGGAGGAGCAGCCGAGGCGCTGCTCCCACTGCTCCTCCCTGGCCGTTGCTCAGCTGAGCCAGGGTCTTCCTGTTTGTTTTTTTCTGAACTGGGGCGGGGGGAGGAGGCAGCCTCTTCTGGTGCACCATACGCAACCCGCGCGCACCCATAATGGGGTGTGTGCATGGTGCGCACCAGAAGAGCCCTCCTTGCCACCCCCCCACTCAGAAAAAGCCTAGCAGGAAGACCCTGTCTCAGCTGAGCAGAGGTCAGGGAGAAGGAGTGGGAGCAGCGACTGGGACTTGGAGGAGCATCCGGGCAGCGAGTCAGCCCGGGGAGCGTGCAGGTATTCTCCCCCTCTCTCATTTCACTGGTGCACAAATTTAATTTCCAGCCTCTGTGTGTTTAACTTGTCCTTGGATACATTTGTGCGTAATCAGAGGGGTTACTTAAGTTGTGGGTCCAACAACAAAAACACACTCTAGCAAAATGAGAATCCTTGGAACTCATATGGATGGAGCGGGTGTTCTCGGTGGCCACACCATGGCTGTGGAACTCCCTCCCGGAGGAAGCTCGCCTGGCCCCATGTCTGCTGGCCTTCCACCGGGCCTGTAAAACCTGGCTGATCGCCCAGGCCTTCAGGGAAGGGAGTGGTTAGGGTGGGAGGGGAGGGGGGCGGGTTTCTAGTCCAACCGTTCTACCCTCATTTATTTCGGTTTTAGTTTCCCTCTCTGTTTATATTTTTATTGTATTTACGTTTTTTTAATAGTTTTAAAATGTAGTTTGTAAGCCTCCCCCAGTCGTCTGTTGATGGGAGGGGGCGGGATATAAATGTTAATATAAAGAAACAAACAGACAGACAGACTATGGCATCTGCTCAGTGGAGTCCTATGGAGCTGGGGTCCACACCCATGCACAGGCTAATGGGTGATGAGCACCCACTGAAGATTTGCTGAGCGTTCAGCCACATTGCATCTTCTGCACCAAAGGCCATTCCAATGGAGCTATAGCCCTGGACCTCTCTGTTCTGGATTCTTCCTTGATCTACTCCTGAAGTATTACCACCCCACCCCTTATCCAGACACACACTAATCCTGACAAAAAGGGTTCCCCAAGATATCCTGATAAGGAGGTTATCTCGTACTAGGAAATAGTATTATCTGCCATCTACTAACTGGGAGAAGGGGTTACTTGCAATCCTGGGACCTAGCATTGGCCATCTTCTAGCTGGAGAAGGTAAGGCATTTATTATCCAAGGGCCAAGTATTAGTTGTATGTAAACCCTGAGAAGTGAGGTATCTCCTTCCCAGGGGCCAAGCATTTGCCGCATGCAACCCCTGCGAAGGGCGAGGCACTTATCAAACAATGACCAAGTAGCAGCCGCATGCAAATCCCGAGAAGGGTGAGGCTTGTAAAACATTCAGGGACTGAGTATTTGCTGTATGTAAGCTCCATATGTTTTACAAGCCAGAGGTCAAGTATTTGCAATTTGATAGCCCCAAGAAGGGCAAGGTATTATTATTTAAGTTTTTTAAATGTATTGTGTTGTTTTTTTTGTTTATTTGTGCCTTGTGTATGGAATGGCGAAAGCTGAACCAATACAATTATATTGATTGATTAAATAGTATTATCCCGGAGACCATCCTTGGAGGAAGCCACTCACCCACCCTGAATTGTCCTACTCTGCAATCTTTTTCCATGCTGGGATACGGTATTTCTTGACTGCAGGCAGCAAACAGCCTATACCATGAAGCTGTAGGACTGATAATCCTTATAGATTCCGTCCTAAATTACTATAAGTACAGACACTGTGCTTAATTACATACTGCTTATCTAATCCGCTAAGAGGAATAAAACCTTGTCATTCTCCTCTAGTGACCATTAACATGAAGCAGACTTGTGCATCGAGGAAAATTACCCCCAAGAGTTTCTACTTACCAGGAGTATATACTAACACTAAAACGAACAGGCGGTTTTGTATTTTGCAAATATTATTCACGTTTTCAGATAGCAAGACACGCGCACACAAAAACCTCTCACACACCTCACCACATTTTGAGCAACCAAAGAGAGACCCACCCTCTTGGCTAGTAAGCTCCGCCCCTTTTGTGCTCTCCCACCTCCCAACACTCCAAGTGCATAA
>QEPC01007512.1:15634835-15650540 GCA_003113815.1 Sphenodon punctatus
GTAGAAAAAGAGAGGTACAGCTGAGTATCATCAGCATATTGGTGACATCGCACCCCGAATCCTCTCACGATCTCTCCCAGGGGCTGCATATACACATTGAACAACAGCGGAGACAGTATGGAATCCTGGGAAATGCTGCAGGTCAAGGCCCGGGGGCTAGATATTTCAGCCCCCAGAACCACCCGCTGGCTTCTCCCCGAGAGGAATGAGCGGAACCCATCCAAGGACAGTCCCGTCCAGACCCGCCAAGTCTCGCAGCCATCTCAACAGCAGCCCATGGCCCACGGTATCAAAAGCGGCCGAGAGATCTAGCAGGATCAAAAAGGTCGAACATCCTGCGTCCATCTCCCGGTGGAGATCATCCACAAAGGTCACCAACGCCATCTCAGTACCATGGCCGGGCCGGAACCCAGATTGAAAAGGGTCAAGGAAACTGATGCTGTCCAAATGCCCCTGGAGCTGCAGTGCCACTGCCCGTTCAATAACCTTTCCTAAAAAGGGAAGATTATCTGATTACCGCCCCGTCTCTAATCACCGGTATCGGCATACCGAATTTTTAACACTGGTCGCTTTACCCTTTTTTTTTTTTTAAACACATCTTGGCCATTGAAATAAATGGCCGCAATGTAAAAAACCCAGTAAAGCGGCCAATGTTAAAAATCCAGTATGCTGATACCGGTAGATCCGGTATTCTCCTTGGTGTCCCACCCCTAGGTGCTGAGCTGTTCAGGATTTTGAGATCAAAGGAATTTGGATCAATGAATTTTTACTGTGCACATCTATTTACATACATCACATGTATAATATTGAAATAACTAAACATTGGACATGCTCTGGCGTTGATTTTTCCTGGTACCCATGTCAGCCTCCTTGCAGTTCAGTTCTTGACCATTGGAGTCAAGTGTCAGAGGATGGTCTGAAGCCCCGGGGAGAACAAAATCAGTTTGGGCCATTGACTTTGAGCATCCTTGGTATGGGCAGTCAGGACCTTGGAGGTATCCATCATTTCTCTTGCCTGAAGCAAAGGCTGGAGCCCAAGAACTTGCCTGAGAAGCTACTAAAATTTTAATGCACTCTGTAGTGCGGTCATGTCATACTCACTTATGGCAAATAATCCCAGATGCCTGCAGAGGTAAAATGTAGCTGTAATGTGCTTGCCTCCTAACCCGAGCTGACAGCAATGATGTACGACTACCATTAGCGGAAAATATCACTTCAACTAACCCATGATCCAACTCCGCTAAGGGTCATATTATCCATGAGGAACAAATTACACTCCCAAAGTAAATACAAATTTTCTACATGAAATAGGTATCAAAAAAAAAAAAAAGAGGGGGGGAAAAAAAGGAGAGAGACAAAGAAGGGAAGGGTGTGTGTGTGACATGTTACCTATGACAACGTGCTGCCAAGTGACAAAGATGATAAAGGACAGGACAAATCATTGGCTGACAGTGCTGTGGCTCAGTCAGCTCAGAGAACACGTACGCCAAGCCCATAAACACACCGTGTTCTCCCCCTCAGTGGCAAACGCGTAATCTTTTTACACCAGCATGCTCGGCTCTGGTTTTATCATCGCTCTAGCTGTAGGGACCCCTCTCCCTGGCGCATCAAATGAATAAAAAGGAACCTTATCTCTCCTCCTAATGGACCTTAAATAGCAAGAAATACTCAATGATTGACTGAGCTGGTGATCGCTCGCCCTCAGGGCAAAGTCTAAAGTGAGCTGGTTTCCCCCAGTTTTTAAAAAAAGACAGCATTTGTACATGTGTGCAACACAAAAGCATTCTTTATGGAGAAACACGCTGCCTTCTGAAGGCAGAGTCAGACACTCTGTTGGGAAATGACTTCCTCAGTCCCACCCCTGTCAGAAATAAATGAATGGTAAATATAATAAAACATGGCCATTCTCTGACTAGCAAGGGAGGACAGCATAATGGTTAAAGCAGTGGGCTGAGCTACAAAAAGTCTGTGTTTCAATCCTTGCAAGGGCACAGCTATTATAGTGATGGGTGGGGCAACTGCACCAGGACCCACAAGCTTGGGGGTCCACACTCCCTGGTGCCGCTCTGCTCCGTGCCACTGGGAGGGAGGGAAAGGGTAGGGCTGAAACAAGAATCAGAATGATTCACATGAGAATTTCACAAGAATTAGGAACCAGTAGCGAGACAGAATCTTTGAGTTGGAAGGAGAGGTCATCTACTTCAACCCCCTGCACAATGCAGGAAATCCGCACCTACAGCATCCTTGACAGATGGGCCGTCCAGCCTCTGTTTGAAAACTGTCAGTGAAGGAGAGCCCACCGCCGCCCTAGGCAGTCTGTTCCACTGTTGAACAGCTCTTACCGTTAGGAAGTTCTTCCTGACGTTTAGCCGAAATTTGCTTTCTTGTAATTTGAGCCCGTTGGTTCTGGTCCTGCCCTCAGGAGCAACAGAGAACAAGTCTGCTCCATCTTCTATGTGACGGCCCTTCAGATATTTGAAGGCGGCTATCATGTCTCCCCTCAGTCTTCTCTTCCAGGCTAAACTTACCCAGCTCCTTCAACCTTTCCTCATAGGATTTAGTTTCCAGGCCCCTGACCATCTTCCTCGGTCTCCTCTGAACCCATTTCATTTTGTCAATGACAATGTCCTTCTTAAAATGTGGTGCCCAGAACTGGACACAGTTCTCCAGTACAGAATAGAGCGAAATTATTATGTTATGTGACCTGGACACTACACTTCTGTTATCCTGAGAAGATCCCGCTTAATGGTTCGAGATCTCGTGAAATTCTCAAAAATAAAATGTTAACACTCTGCACGTACACAAAATGGCCACTACAGCCATTCTGCACATGCACGGATGGCGTGGGCTGCGTGGTGCCATTTTAGAAAAGGACAGCTGGTCTGCACAAGCATAGAGCTGCCTGCCCTTTTCCAAAATGGCAGCAACATGGCCCGCACCACCTTCGAAAAGGGCCACGCGTGCAGAATGGCTGCAGTGGGAAATTTTATGCATGCATGGTGATTATTTTTTGTTTGCGACCTCACTTCCCCCCATCCCTGTGTGAAGAAGCCAAATGGGGAGAAAGAAAGAAAGGAAGAGACACCCAGCAGCTTGAGTAGTCCTGGTGGGTACATGGCATACAGAGCCTTTTGCAAAAGGCCCTTTTGCCTAGCCAGGTTTTGCAAAAGGCTCTTCTCGGGTCTTTTGACGGGGAGGGTTGTTTGCGAGAGTCTCACTTTTCTTGGCGAGAATCCAGGTGATTTTGGCTCATTCTGCTTTGCAAGAACGAGCCAAGAACTTGGATTCTTGTCGAGAAAAGTGACAATTGCTAAATCAAGTTTCAGCCCTAATTAATGTCCCCCCCCCCCACCCTCCATCTTCTGCACCCGGTCCCATTCTAACCTACTTTGCTTGTTCGTATATGCAGTTATTTGGTTGTTTGGGTAACCGTATGTTCACCCAGGTGACCTGTGTATGTACACACCCATTCAGGGAGCCTACACAAGTGTCTGGCTGGCTGGCCGACAAGCCTAAATCTTCACAAGCACCGTATGCCCCAAGAAGCCTCCAGCCACTGCCACTTCAACACTGCCGCCCCTAGCCTAGGTAAGCAAAATGGTGCCCAAACAGGTAGTGCAAATTCAGCAGGTATCTCTATTTTTCTAGGTACCCACTTTTGCTCTATTCCACTCCCTCCTAAACATGGCCTTAACCAAAGCCGGCTGATGTAAATAAAAACTCCCCCAATAACCTCAGCCATCTTCAGGCCAAGCACATCTTAGGCAAACCCTGTTTTGAATGTTTCGCCTGTGGTGGTACTAGCAGAAGACAGGTTAGTAGGACGTAATAACAAAAATCGCTTCAGCTACTTGGCACCATTGGTATTTCAGGGGAACAAATGGAATTAAATGATTAATTACGATGCTTCTTTCATATTGAGCATCTCATGCGTTAGTTGAAAAATTTAGATTAAATTCCTGCTGATGCAGAACTGTTTCCCCTGAATCTAACTTAAGTGACAACAGGTTATTCTCGGTGATGAAATTTCCCTTCGCCAGTGAGAGATTTCCATGAGTCAAAGGACCCAGGTGTGCCCCTTGGTACGGATTACAATTAAAAAGCAGAGGTGATGGGAGAGAAGAGAAATTAGTACCTTGGGGTCCCACGGAAGATACGAATACATTGCTTTTTGTGGAAGAAGATGCCACCTTTATTTACAGAAAGCTTACTATTAGGCTGCAGTGATAGCTTGTCATCCATTCATTACTATGGGTATCATTTATAAAATTACAGCTGGATATCAGAGGGAAAGCACAGTGGAGCCAAATCAGTCAGCTGTGCAATCAAAATGCCCTAATTTTGGATTACCGGCTCTGGAGATTCATGCAGTCTAAGAGACTGACAAGCCTTTTAGTGGAGAATACCTAAGGGTCTCACGGGACCCCCATGTTCCTTGGTTTTATAAGAATCCCCTTGGCAGTATTTGCTGAAAAGAACTTAGGACATGCAAGCAACATCTTTTGAAAGACTTAGTGATCCAGATGTTGCAGTGAATTCTCCTAAGAACTCACTATGGAAAGCCAGATCCTCTGAACTGCCAAGAGGGTAAAAGAACATACACAACATTCTGGTCCGAGCCCTTGTGTACCAGATTGGAGCCTAGGAAGTACATTATGTATGGATAAATTATAAACCCCAGGAACATGCGGTTTAAAAATGAGACACTGCCACAGCTCTAGTTAGCACCGTGGCTAAGCAGCTGCTGCATCATTTTTCAATTAAATATCCTTGTTTCTTCTTCCAGGAAAACCTCTGGAGAAATGTCTCAGGCTAAGGCAGAGAGAGTGCGACTGTCTGCAGCTTCCAATTATAAGTTGAGGAGGGTTAGCTGGAGGTGCACCTGATAGAGATCAAACATCAACAGTGATTTACACAGCCAGAGGCATCTTCAAACTAAGGGAGGAGATACTGGCAGGCTAGAGGCATGACACTTCTCTATCAGCAGCTGCTTAGCAGCCTTCATTCTCCTTCTCCCTATGGGAGCCAGTCTCCCATTTTCCCCTTCCTTTTTGGTTTTCCTTTTTCACAGAGGCTTACATGACCATGTGTGAATCTGCCTGCCTTTAAACTACCTGTGGTCTCTTCCAAATATGACTACTGACCAAGGGTTTTTGACCCTAATGTACAACTAACAAAAAAAAATTGCCTGCTTCGGTTTGATCTGATAAAGCAAGTATTCAGTCCCACTTTGCTAGATATCCACTATGAACGTTTTGGTTTGGTTCTTTCAGTTATTTAGGTCATTTTGGTATTTTGGTTATGCATAGTTGGAATGCAATAACCAAAATGGCTAAAGAACCAAAACAACTGAACCAAAATAGCCAAACAAAAACAGATATGCATATATCTTTCTATCAAAGTTTCTCTACCATCTTTCTACCAATACTTCTTACTGGCAAATGTTGGATCCACCAATATCCTTCAAGTACAGGCTTTTTTACAACACAGTTGCCACTCTCGGAAACTATTCTATTAGGCCACATAGAAATCTTTACTTCTCTTGTGAGGACTCATCAGAATAGGTTCAAGAGGGGGACTAGTTCAACTAGGATTGCATTATGGCCCAACTGGCAGGGTCAATAACAATTAGGATTTAATTATGGGGCCCAACAAGGAAAGGCAATCTGAACTAGAATATCTACATGGCCCGATAGGCAAAGCCTATCTCAACTAGGTGACCCAACAGGTGGGGACAAATACAAAACACATAGCCACATGGCCCCAAGTTAGCAGTCACGCTCCACTGATGGCAACAACACAGTCAGTTGAAGGTATTTTTAGCCCCATATCCTACGAAGTGTTGAGTACCCTCAATTGTCAGTATCACCAAGAGTAATCAAGGATGCTCATGTCCTTATGTGGAAATGATCCTTAGGATTCATGCTCTGCTGATCCTGTACCCCGTGTGGATAGTGTTTTGAATATATATAGATTACTGTCTTTCGAAATCTTCCAGGGCCCTATTGAAAGCGATCGAAGAAATTTTGCCTGTCTGTAGGAAGTAAGTAAGTTTCTACTTGTCAGTTAAACAAAGGAATAATGCACGGCCTCCTTTATAGTGTGTACTTTACCTGTCATCCAACAGCCCATTATCATGTCATGGCAGAGTGCACTTTTCTACAGGTCACTTTGTTTAAAATGACATGGATAATGCACATGTCAGCGAGCTGACAGTCCCGACCGTCCTTCAGAGATAAAAACCGCAAGACGAGCGCCTGTTCTTATCTGGGGTACATGCCTTGGTCTATCATCTAAGTCAGGCAGAACGTGATTTCTCCAGAGAGCACTTTTTTCATTTCCTGATTTTAAGGAAATCAAATAAGCACCATTTGTCTTCATCTGAATATGTTTGACCTGCTCAAATGATGATGTCTTGCATTTTATAACAGGCTGCATATGCTGAATTCAAATTAACAGCAGCATTGAACTTAACTCTCTGCCTAGGCTTCTAGTATGGGGCTGGATAAACAGTCCCGGTTTACCACAGCTTCCCTTTAGAAATGGATTTGAGTTGATAGGGGAAAAAAAAAAAGATTTAGGTTTAGTTCTGGGATTTGAACAACCCTAAAAGGTTAGGGACATTTGGATTTGGGACTCTGTTTACCCCACTATGAATGACACCAACTGTTTATTTAGCACCCGTTTCAAATGCCCTCCTCATCGAGGTGAGATCTCGTTTTTTTTACTTTTATCTTAGATTATGATGAATGGTGCTAAGAGAAGCTCCAGCCAAGATGCCAAATATGGCCCCTTTCCAATTTGCTCTTTGGCGCATGACCTGAAACAGGTAGTAAGTTCTGTCGTCACAGCTGATAAATGAAATTATGGATAGCTAATAATTTACCCAATTGGTAACCATATACCACAGCAGTTAATCAGTTAACTGGAGTACTGATTAATACCATTTACCACACAATTGATTTACCACATAACTGACTAACCCTTTTTCTGCATTGTCAGGTCTAGTTTGCTTCCAGGACAATAGCAAATTCGGTCACATTTACCCAATGGGTAACTGAGTTAAATTTAAAACAGAGTCTGGAGGGATAAACAAGAAAGGAAGTACAGGCAAACAGAACATGCCAGGAACTGCAGAATGGGCAGAACAATGGGAATGCAGTAACATGGTAAATGGAAACCATGAGGCTGAGTCAGTACCTGCTTATGCATGGTGAGCAAGATTCTTGTGGGCAAATTCACTTTGAGAAGTGAACTGGGGGAGGGGATAAGGGGACACTTTTCAAAATAGGAGATGGATCCATGCGACAGATAAGCAAATGAACACTCTCCTTCCAGCCTGAGTACACCACCCCAGCTCCTCTTAACTCCTATTTGGATCCACGAAGCTTGTACTGATTTTCAAAGTGGTCAGTGGTAGATTCTCTGTCCTTGATAATGAGGTAAGAACGTAAGTGGCAGCATACCGGGTAAGACAAATCACCATTGAGCCCAGTATCCTGTCTCCGACAGTGGCCAATGTCAGACACTAGGGAGAAGTATCCAAAAGGTTCCAATGGGCAATCCATTGCTTATTCACTCCCAGCTTCTGACAGAAGAAGTTAGGTCCGCTTAACTTACTTGGTTAATAGCCGTTAATGGAGCTATCTTCAAGAACTTATCCAATCCTTTTTTAAAAACCAGCTATAATGCTGGTCGCTCTTGACCAGGCACCTCCTCTGGCATAAATTCCACAAGTTAATGGTGTGTTGAGTTAAGAAATACTTTCTGTTTTAAATCTGCTACTAGTTATTTTTATGGAGTGTCCCCTACTTCTAGTACTATTTGAGAGGGTAAATATTCATTCCCTATTTACTCATCATTCCACATCTTTCACAATTTTATAAACTTCTATCATATCCCCTCTCAGCTGACTCTTCTCCAAGCTCAAGAGCCCCAAACTATCAAACCTCTCTATGTATGGGAGCCATTTCATATCCTGTATAATTTCTGTTGCCCTTCTCTGTACGTTTTCTATTTCTACTGTATCTTTTTTGAGATGGGACAACCAGAACTGCACACAATATTTGTTGCACCATAGATTTATATTGAGGCATTATGATCTTTTCAGTTTTACTGTCTCTCACTTTCCAAGTAATTCCTAACATCCTGTTTGCTTTTTTGGCCACCACTGCACATTGAGCTGAGGATTTCAATGTTTTGTCCACCGTGACCCCAACATCATTTTCCTTAGTGGTAACCCCTAATTTAGAACCCAGCATTGTGTACATATAGTTTGGATTATTTTCCCCTATGTGCATCACTTTGCACTTATCAACATTAAATTTCATCTGCCATTTATGCCGTCACCCAGTCTTGCAAGATCCTCCTGCAATTCTTCACAGTCCACTTGGGTTTTAACTACCTTGAATAACTTTGTGTCAATCTGCAAATTTGATCATCTCACTTTTTACTTCCTTTTCCAAATCAACACCAGTCCAAGTACAGATCCTTGGGCACTCCAATATTTACCTCTCTCCACTGTGAAAACTGACCGTTTAGTCCTGTTCTTTGCTTCCTATCCTTTAACCTTACCGATAGGACACTTTCTATCTCATGACTATTTAATTTCCTCAAGAGTCTCTTGTGAGGAACCTTATAAAATGCCTTCAGAAAATCCAAATACACTATATCAACTGGCTCACTAATCCAATAGATTAATGAGCTATATTGACTAATCCAACAGAGTGAGGCACAACTTCCTTTTTCTAAATCCATGTTGACTCTTCCCCATTATACTGTGTATATCAATATGCCCAGTAATTATGTTCATAAAAATTGTTTCCACTATTTTGCCCGGCACTGATGTCAGGCTTACTGGTCTAGTTTCAGGATTGCCTTCATAGCCCCTTTAAAATATTGGCATTACATTTGTTACCCTCCAGTCTTCAGGTACAGTGGCAGATTTTAGCAATCGGTTGCAAATTAACAATAGTAGTCTGCAATTTTGTACTTGAGTTCCTTCAGAACTGTAGGGCAAATATTTATTTCCACCATTTATATCCTGCCTCTTCTGCCTAAGCAGCTTGAGGCGGCTTACAAAAATTAAAATATTAAAAAATATACATGAAATATATAAAATACATAAAAGGGAGGCATAGAAGAAAATAAAAAACCCATCCTCCCCACCCTCCCTCACCAAAGGCTTGGTGGAACAGCCAGGTCTTGCACTGTCGCCAAAATGAGGCAAGGTTCAGGGCCACCTGGGCCTCCACCGGAAGGGAGTTCCACAGCCTGGGTGCTGCCGAGAATGTCCTCCCCATTGTAGCCCCCCACGCCACCCGGGGGACACCAAGAAGGGTGCTCCCGGTGGACTGCAGGGGTCGATCCAGGGCACGGAGAGTGAGGTGGTTACGCAGATAGGAGGGGCTCAGACCATACAGGGCTTTACAGGTAAGCACCAACACTTTGAATCAGACTCGGAAGACTATCGGCAGCCAGCGCAGAGCTCGGAGCACTGGTGTAATGTGCTCACGGCGACCTGTCCCCGTCAGAAGACGGGCCGCCACATTATGCACCAGCTGAAGTCTCCAGACCGTCACCAAAGGTAGCCCCATGTAGACCACGTTACAATAGTCTAATCTTGAGGTGATTAAGTCATGGATGACAGAGGTCAGGTCAGAGTCAGAGACATACGGCCAAAGCCGTCGCACCAGATGTAATTGGCGGAGAGCACTCCTCGCCACAGCCTCAACCTGGAGATCCAGGCGAGGATGCGGATCGAGGAATATCATCTGGTCCTAGTGATGTGTTACTATTTTGTTTCTCAGTTTGCTCTAGAACCTCTTCCATAGTCACATTGATTTGTAGCAGGTCTTCCAATTTATCATCGACAAAAAAATAGTTCCGGCATAGGTTCCCCAACATCCTCTGCAGTGAAGACTGATGCAAATAATTAATTCAGCTTCTCTACAATGGCCTTATCCTCCCTTTCACCCCCTGGTCATCTATATGGATAATATGGTAATATGGCCAACCCTTGGTATTCTGCAACTCCAGACAGAATATAATTAGCCATTTTTTCCACCAATACAACATATATCTTAAGTTCTTGAGAATTTAAGAATTGATAAGTCAAACACTAACACTGATCTGTTCCACATGCATCCAGCACCCACTCACCTCATCTACAGACAACCAGCTCCCACTTACTCCCATCTCTTTCAGACGTGCGGTAAACAGCACTTACAACTGCTGGCGGCTTGATGTGAAGGTGAAGAATGTGTGCCCAGATGACAGCTGAAAGGGTGCCGCACACACGATTGAGCTTACCCGCGCACTGACAGATGCACTCTACCGACCTGAAAAAAAACAGGTTGGTAAAGTGTGCCGACAAGCTCAATCATGCGCGTGGCGCCTTTTCAGACGTCATCTGGGTGCACATTCTTCACCTACACATCAAACCACCAACACTTGTAAGTGCTGTTTACCGCATGTCTGAATGAGCTCTAGTGTTGGCAGTCTACCAGCAGATCATGTGAGAGACTGGGAAAAGTTCCCAGCAGCTGGCCTTCCATATACCCAAGAAACCACCATCCAGTGTCCACTTTTTTCCCGCCCCAAAGAGTAAGAAATTATCAGGATTTAGCATTGGCAGGTCTAGAACCTGGGCCGCCCATGTTTCCAGGCCTAGCCTGTAACCTCCCACTCACCAGGACAAATACAAGTTTGAGGACTCAAGGGTAATTTAAATCCTGTGTTTTCCCCAGGGTCTTCTTAGCTCTTGTCCTGATTGGCTACAGGGCTCTGCCTCGGGGTTGGCTGGAATAACACAAATACTTCCCGGGTCAGGGGCAGCCTTTAGTTCTGAGTTTCAGACAGAGATCCAGTTTGCTAATGGTAGGACTTGCTTCATCTCCCCTCCACACCTAGCTGTGCTCCTTGACACCTCACTTCTCTGCCTCCTGGACTGCTTGCCTGGTTTTTGACCCTTGCTACTGACTCAACCATTCCTTTGGCTCACCACTAGAATACGGATGTCCAGGAATTGACCCTTTTACAAGGCCCCAGCATCAGCCCACCTACATCCAGGTCCCAAAGACTGGGCTCTTGGAAGGAAATATCCCCAAATCAACTTTACCAGCATCCCCACATCTGGCAAGTACCACAAAATGAACTTGCCGGCACCTATATGGTCTTTTATTGCCCAGGAAATATCCTGACTATAGTGAATGGCTAAACAAGGTGGATTGGACAGAAACACAGGCATCATTCATATGGAATAGCGCAAAAGAAAAAGAACTTTCTGATAGTGGGGGGATCTCAGATCAAAGCTTCTCTCTTGTTACATTCCAACTGACTACAGTGATCAGTTTCACAATGTAGGTTAGTACTCAAGTTGACACAAGTCAAAGTACCTAGTGTGTTGTAACACATTTGGGAAACAAATTGAAAACCAGAAAAACAAAACTTCGAACACACTCCCTCCTCGGAAATTTTAGAACCAACCGATGGATGGTGGGCATTTCCTTTCCCCTGTATAAATGTATTGCTGTTTAACCATACTAGAACTAGATGCAAGGTTTGCAGCCCTTGCACGTTGCACAATATGTTCCGGTTTCTTATTTTGATGTGTCAGTCGAGTGACATGAAAAAGCCCGCCATCATCTTTCTTCTTGGTTTAGCTGGAGCTAGTTAAGAAAACTAATAAAATAATGGGAAGATCTCACATGGGCCAGATTTCCTGACACTCACATACCCAGCAATGGAAAGGAAGAGAAGAAAGGAGTTAAATCGTCAATGAAAATGGCTGGACCATCACCAAATATTCAATACATACAGAGAAGTCCGAGAACTCAACCTAGAAATGACTTTAGTTTGGACAAGAATATTGTAGGGAAGTATGTTCACATCAACAAATGAATTAAATAAATCAGACATAGGAAAATATATTAGTGCCAATGCTACACATCGTCAAAAGTAATCCAGTTTAGAGACAAGTGTTTTTATAATGTTTTTTCCAGCACATCCCACCTCTTGTATAAAACAACCCAGATTATGGTAAGAAAATCAGTATCTTTCAATGAAAGTGTATTGATATGTTTTAGGGACAAAATTTCAAATATGCCTTCAACAGGGACATCCTCAAAAAATGCACAGCAAATATTGAGTCTACAGTTTATCACATGTTCATGCAGACAAGTGGATGTGTAAATAAGCAACCACTTCAAACTGCAAATGCTAAATGACTATGGCTGTGATCCACAAACCACTTACTATGGAGTAGTCAAAGAGACTTCTGTAGGACTACTCCAGAATAAGTGGTTTGTGCATCATGTCCAATGTTTCCACAAGGGCATAAGTAGGTATAGAGGAGATCAGTATTCAAAATGGCACTAAGCTACACAGAGAAATTGTGTAATTAGTACATTACAGAAGCCACAGCATATAGTGAGATTTAAAAAGTTGATTCTCAGAGTTCTGATCTAGACCCTATGAACGTCCAGATGATCCCTCCCACTGACTGCAGTGGGGCTAGGATCAGTCGCTATAATGTAAATCACAGACAAGTGGAAAACAGGACTAAGCATGCCATGGGGAGGTTGTCTTACCTTCTCTTCTTGGTCACTGTCGCTGTCACACTGAAAAGAAAACAAAAAGCAAAATAAGCACTGGTGGAAGAGATCTTTCCCAAATGACATCAACAACATGCCTGAAGTACATGAAACACTGACAGCCGATGCATCTGTAATCCCTCTGGAAAGAAACGCTCACTTATTGTGTCACATTTGGGTAGGCTTTTTTTTTTGGGTTAACAGTATGGGTCAAGATAACAGTTGTAGTTTGGCTTCCGTTGCACTGTTATGTTTCAAAAATGGTGTAAACAGACATAAATGTGGCCCACGATGGCCTACTGTGGCCCACGTTGCCCTGGGAGTCACCCACTTGTGTGTTTCCCCACTGCCAGATATTGGCCTGTGACTGCTCCGGGGCAGATGGGCGGTTGGTCCATGATGTGTCCTCCAGAAGATGACCATCCTGGGCCAAGGGCCGCTCATGTGGGCCAACATGGGCCCGCATGCTTTTTCGGTGCCCCAACCCGGTCAGTGGCGACTGCAGTTTCCCACCCTCGGGCAGGATGGGGAGGCGCCTTGCCACCATCGCATCTGTTTTTACTCAAAGTCATCGGAGGCATACATACCCTCCTCTCATCAGCTATGGTAATTTGAAAGTAAGAGCAAGAACTGAAGACTAAGTCCCAGAGAAGGGAAACAAATACTACCTGCTTTTACCTGATAAACTGTAACTCAAGGAGAGTTTAGACCAGTAGTTCTTGAACTGTGGTCTATGGACCACTGGGGTCTTTAAGACAATATAAGTGGTCCACAGCTACAGAAAAGCAGATTTTGGTACTCACTGGCATCGTGGCCATTTCTGGAGAGGCAACAGGACATAAATAGCCACAGTGTGTTTATACTTGCCAAGCCTTCCTCCTTGTAATAGCACTGTGGCATCAGTGGGGAAGTTGATTGCTTTTTCTACTACTGCCAGCCTCTCAAAGACCATGTGCCAGACCATGGCCAACTCCACTGGGTGGATGGCAATCAACCAGATGTTTTAAAGGTGAACAATAACTGGCCTGTGGGCATTTCTGGTACCATAACCCTTTAAAATTGGCCCAGTGTCATGGTTTTGCTTCCCCAGGGTGCTGAAGCAGCAGGCAGGCAGTGCACCATATCCTTATGGTGGAAGCACTCAAGCGTTAGCCCTTCTTCTGCCGGGAAGTGGCTGGAGCTTGAAGTGAGGAAGGATGGGACTCTCGAACAACTTTTGCTTTCTGTTTTTTTTGGTTTCGGTTCTCCGAGAATTTTGCTTCTTGTTTTCAGTTTTGATTTTTTTGCATTAATTTTTTTTTTAGCATTGACAAAAAAAAAACAGGGGGAAAATCAATACAACCCCCCCGAAAAACTGAAACAAAAACCGAAATTTTAGATAGAACCGAAATGACTATTTTTGGGTTGTTTGGGTTCTATCCAAAACTGAAATTCCCATTCCTAGTGAGCAGTCAGGGAGGGAGAACTGCTTCCTGCCTAACCTTTTCCTGACCTGCATGGCCCACTATCCTCTGGTTAGCAATATTTCAAAGTCTCAAAAGTTTGGGCACCACTGTTTACGTAGTACTTGTGGGGACCAGAAAATCCAAACGACTGGTCTCCCAGTTTTATTCAATCACTGTACTTTGCTCACAGATACTTCAAAGCAAAATTGTGATGGCTCAAGGTTAATCACAAGGGAATAGAGAAGAGACAAAATTAAACCTCTAAAAAATTAGATGTCCTGGACTCCCATACAGTTTTTCTATATATTGCTAAAAGAGCACACTAGTATCCATCTCAGAAAACATTACTGGTTTATGACAGTTTTCAAAATTACACACATTGCACTCAGAGAAACAACAAAGCTAGAAATGTGGACATCTTGGAAGAAGTATAGCTGGAGACTGTTGGGCAGAAACGACAACTTTTGTTGTTGTTTTGCAGGAAAAATATATTTGACAGCAAATTAACAATTGCAAAATAATAGTTACTTCAATGCATTTTTCAGGGTTTTTTTGTAAGCAACTTTGGATATGAGAAACAAAGTTTATTCTTCTGAATATTTTAACTGCTGAAAACAAGATAATGGAAATGGGGCTGTAGACAACAGAAACTTTGGGGAAAATGGGGATTTTGAGAACGTATTTTTATTATTATTTATGGCAATACAAAAAAGGGTGAAATATGAAAAAAAGATTGTTTCAAGTAGTACACAGCAAAAATATTGCTTAGAATTTCAAAATATTTTGCCAAAAATAATCTGGCAGTTGTTCTGAGAAGCAACTAGCAGCTAATAGATTTGGAGGGTCGAGTAGTGAGGAGGATAAGTATTTTGATGTTCTAACCAATTAAAAAAAACCCCACAAACAGTGAGCCAAACTTTTTTCTTTTTTTTTAAGATCTAAAAATAAATCCAATTTGTCCCCACATCCTGTGTGAGGGGGATGACCCTTGGACCCTCTCCACTTGGAGGGAGGAGGCAAGCAGGATTGCCCACAGCTTGGGGGGCGGGGGAGAGAGAGCTAGCTATACCAGGGAAGGGCTAGGGATTGGTTTGACATTAGGCCCTTGGCTCATTCCAGGCATTTCAGTTTGTTCACCCTGCCTCTCCTTAAAAACAGGAGGGAGGGACAGAAGCAGAGCAACCAGGCAGCACATGTGAGCACACACATGCCCCCACCATCTCAACAATACAGGTGTGACTAGTTGTCTGAAATGGGAACTGGGAAGGAATATCCCCCCTTGTTTCTGATTGGCTGAAGTGTCTTCAGGAGTGTTCAAGCCAGGGATGGGCTCATTGGTAGGTCTGACTGTTGACTGTCACAATGTGGTGGTTCAGTGAAAAATGAAGGATTAATGGAAAGAACGGGAATAGGAAAAAAAGGGTAAGACAAACTTTCCTACGAGGTGAGGAAAAGGGTGACTATTGAGGGAGAGGTGTGACCTGCCTCTTAACCCCTACGGTTTAAGGGGGAGGGTGTGTTTTTATTAGGGATGGGCGAACAGATCGCGGTTCGGGTTCGGCCGTTCGGTTCGGCTGCATTCGGTTCGTTCATCGAGTTCAGGTTCAGATGTTCGGTTCGTTCATCCGAACAGGCTGTTCGGTTAGGCCGTTCGGCTGTTCAGTTCG
>QEPC01007512.1:15651155-15669283 GCA_003113815.1 Sphenodon punctatus
GGGGAGGCAGATAATTAGTTTCGTTTCTTGCAAGCCTCTCCACCCCTGGTGCCTGGAAGTCTGCTCCTCAGTGACTGACACCTCCCTGTAATGTTTGACCTTCCAGTGAACCTTTTTTTGCCACCCAAACTCATCCGAACGCGATCCGAACTGACTGAACTGTTCGGCCATTTCGCCATTCGGTGTTCGGTATGTTCACGTTTGGGTTCGGTCGTCTGAACAGTTCGAGTTTGGGCCAAACTCCGAACTTCTGAACCGCGTTCGCCCATTCCTAGTGTTTATGATGTTTTAAATTGTTCAAGTGTTTTTATATTGTAGTTTTTATGGTTTTGTTAGCCGCTCTGAGCCACTGAGGTGGGGAGAGCGGGATAAAAATCTGTTAAATAAAATAAATAAATACAATAAATACTGCTGGGGGCTGGTGGGAGTTGCACCACTATGCAGTATAGGAGCCGTCTTGAGTGTGTATCAGATCCATCACCTGACCCTCAGGATAAAACTAATCCTGGGACTTAGCTGGAAAAGTTGATCAGGATCAGGCTGGAGCATGGAAGGAATTGGTAGCTCAATGGACTGGGAGGGGAACATAGAGTAGATTATCCACAGACTGTTGATGTTTCGTGTTACTGAAATCAAGAATGGTGATTATAACCAAACAAACGAAAAACAACAACAACTTGGTGTCTGGTGCCTTTTTCCACCATGTGGACCATTGGACCAGGGTCATTCGACCCTGTTGATCCTAATAGGTCTCTCAGCTGCATCTGATACAGCTGATCATGAATTGCTGGTGACTCGGTTGCAGGACCGGGCCGGAGTGGATGGGACTGTTCATGAATGGTGCTGCTCTTTTCTGGCCGGGAGACCTCAGCGTGTGGTACTGGGTGATTGTTCATCCTCTTCCCGGGGCCTCACATGTGGAGTCCCGAAAGGTTCCATCTTATCCCCTCTCCTGTTCAACGTGCACATGCACGGGGAGAGGTCGTCAGAGGGTTTGGTGTAAGGTGTTATCAATATGCTGATGGCACCCAACTATCTCTCTCTTTTTCATCAGATGCAGGGCCAGCAGTCTTGGTGCTTACCTGATGTTTGACAGCGGTGGGGGACTGGATGAGGGCGAGCCCTTGAAGTTGAATCCTGACAAGATAGAGGTGATGGTTGTGGGGAAAGCTGGGGGAGTGATGGTCCCATCATTGATGGGGTCTGTTCTCTCCTAGTATCTCAGGTCCATAGTCTGGGGGTGCTCCTAGATCTGCAGCTCCACCTGGATGCTCAGGTGGCGACTGTGGCGAAGGGCACATTTCACCAATTACAACTGACATGACAGCTTAGGCCATATGTCTCGGACTCGGAACTTGCCACGATCATCCATGCTTTTATTACCTCAAGACTGGACTACTGTAATGTGCTGTACATAGGGCTACTCTTAGTGATGGTCCGGAGAGTACAGCTGGTGCAGAACGCAGTGACCCGTGTCCTTAGGGGGACAAGTCATTGTGAGCATATTACTCCGGTGCTCTGTTCTCTGCACTGGCTGCCGATAGTCTTCTGGGCCCAATTGGTTTTGACCTTTAAAGCTCTAAACTGCCTGGGTCCCACTTATTTGCAGGACCACCTCACCCTCCAGATTTTGGATTGGCCTCTGCTGTCGGCCGGGGATGTCCTCCTTGAGGTTCCCTGTGTTTCCCAGGTGTCGACCATGAGGAGGGCATTCTCGGTGGTCACTCCACGGCTGTGGAACTCCCTCTCATTGGATATTTGCCTGGCCGTAGGCCTCTCCTTTCTGTAGACAGTGTAAGACCTGGTTGTTCCAGTCGGCCTTTGCTGAGGGAGATGGGATGGGTGGGTTGGGTTAGGGTGGGTTTTTATTGTTGGTTTTTAAATGTTAAATTTTACAATATTAGTTGTTTTAAAATGTTGTTAGCTGCACTGAGATGCTGCGCATGAGGGGGCGGCATGAAAATACGAAAATAAATAAATAAATAAATGTGGGGCCAAATGGGGGTATAAATTTGTAAAATAAATAAAATAAATAAATACAAATGCTGGTTTACGGCACTGAAAATGGCTTGGAAAACATTAACTGGTTTGACTTGGTGTATGATCTACAGCATACGTGTGAACATATATCAAATGTGATTATTTTAATATATAGTGCCTATATCCAGATTAGATAGGCAGAGTTTCATTCCATCCAGTGTAACTGTAGATAATTTTTTGCAGCTTCTTTAGCTGGCTTGAACCATACGCTTAACCTCAGTGGAGAGAGTTCCACAAATTCAGTATGTGTTATGAGGACAAACTAGAGCTGAAACAAGTACCCGCGAAACCAGGTATACCTGTTGAAGCTTCCATATATAAAATGACTCAAAAATGTTGGGTACAAATCGGTACCCAATTTTGACCTAGTCTGAGTACCTGATTCCCTGGAATGTCCTCAGACATGGACTACCAGTCCCAATTTCTCATTTTCTGTACCAATATTTTGGTTTTCCATAATAATTTTTCAGCTGGTAACCAGGAAAAAAAAATATAATCAGTAAATCTGTACTAGAAATTACCATTTTGGGGGGTATTCTGGCAGCATGATGAATATCCATAACAGTCCTTGAAAATGTGGATATTGTCTTTGGGTACCAAATTAGTTTCCTGTTTCAGCTCTAGTATGGTTTCCTTCCTTTTTAATAATAATAATAATAATAAATAATAATAATAATAATAGTAAGTTACCCTTTAATTCTTTACCTATTATTACTATCATTGAAGATGATTATAGACATAGTGGACTTATCTTTTCTATATCAACAAGCTGCTCACCAACATGCTAAGGCTGAAAATTGTTTGTAGATATTACCAAGCAAGTATTAGGTAAATTAAAGAACACTGTTCTGTTTGTAGATAATTCCCAGGTAGAAACAGAGTTGCAGCTGGATACTGCTCTAATTAGAACTGTGGATCTGGTAGGTGAGACAGAGTTTGAAATTGAGAAAATGGGGGCAGGGAAGAGGAGAGGTGTCAAATGTTGCAAACCGCATAAGAAAAAAAAAAGAGGGTTTTGAGGATGGGAGATAGTTTGATAAATAAAGTAACAGAAGACATGGTTATGCTGGAGAGGGGGACACATTCTAGGAACTAGAGAAGCATTAGTTCTATCTTAAGCTTCTGTTCCAACTTCCTAATCCCATAAATACTTACACACAAGAGAAATCCTATTTAATCCGGCAGGGATACACGTGCGTAAAATTACCCATACTTTCAGAGCAGGAGCCCAAGAGTCTGCTCCTAACCATATTTAAATCTTGTCCACCTATGAGTATCTGTACACTTCACAATGGAAAACCTATCCTAATTTTGCAAACAGGGAAACTGAGGTGCAGAGTGGGTGACATGGGTGGCTCAAGGTCATTTTTTCTGGGTATTCATTTCAGCTCTAGTTAAGAGCTTTCCACTTCTCCCCATGCTTATTTTTTTTTTTTTTTAGGAAATCCCTCCTGCTCCTCAGTTTAAGATCTTCCACCCTCAAAGGCCTGGGAGGGCTTGTTTGCACAGTAAGAGGGATTGTACTGAGCTGGCCAAGAATGCTTTCTCTCTAGCTTTCCCTGCTTGGAGCTGTCAGATAATCAATGACATCAGAATTTTCCAGCACAACATACCTATGAGCCAGTGAATCTGCAGAAAAAGCTAGCAGCCCTGCATCCGAGGGGAGCCATTCTTTCCATCAAAGCGTTAAGCCTCCTGCCTTTCTGACAGTCCAGTTCTAATTTCAAGGTCCACTTAATTCTGCATCAAATAATTACTGCTATACCCAGAAGCACCTTGTCTCCAGAGTTAAGCATATGGCGAAGGACTGAGACCTACTGGTGTCCATTATGGACTCAGCACGGATGCCAAGCCGATTAAAAATGCTCAGGCTCCTTTCGCAACACACCCGCTGATTGACAGCTTCACGGTTTGGCCAGTCGCTGCATCTGCCAAAAAAGCCTCTGCTGCACCGCGGCCCACATGGCGCTCCAAGAAAAAATACAGTTCCATTCCTGGTATTAAATTCCCATACTGACCTGAAGACTTTGCCGTGAGCTCAGCAGGAGCACACCATCCAATTTACAGCTCCGTTCTCAAGAGCCCTGAGTGCCAGCCTCTGGCAGAGACGAATGATGGTCAAAACCCTCCAGCTCATAAATTATGCAGAGGTAATAAATGCACTCAGCAAACAGCTCCGAAGGTATGCCTAGCCTGGTTCCTCATACAGCCACTTTGTAAAATGCCAGGAGTCCCGCATACACACAAGGCATCTCTTTCACTCATAAAGGAGTTTTGTTGACAAGGAGTGAGGGAAGGAGATTTCCAGTCCCAGGGAGCTAGTCTGTTTCAAGAGCAGAATTTGACTGGCAAATCTTTGGAAAGAAGAGAGGGGGGAAAGAAGGACTTAGAGGCTGTGCTGAGAGAATTACTATTTAATTTTTTTCCATAAATAGTTCGCATTTTCAGGTGCACCACCGAGTATCTGGCAATCTTTGTTCAGGTGTATGGTATTCACTTCCTCGGTTTGGTACTTCAGTGGTTTGGATTCAATTATTCTGGTCATTTTGGTCCTTGACTCGGTGGTACTGTTGCATACTAAACAGCTGCACAACAGCATTAGTGCACTGTTTTTATTTGAAACATTAGCACAAGAAGTTTATGAAGGTTAAGAAACTGTTCAGAGCAAAATAGTAATGAAGGAAATCACTAAATCCAAACCAAAGGAACTAAACCTCAAAATGACCAAACTGAATTGCCGAAATAACCAGGAAATGAGAGTCTTTGGCAAATGAAGAGGGAAATGAATAGTATTTTGTTTCCTCTTTGCTGGAAATGAAACAAAAAGAGCAAGTTCATCAAAAATGGCACATACCCCTGAAAATAGTTTCAACCCTAATAAATGTATGCTAAATGAGAACCGTTTCTTCCTAAAGATAAAAGGATGTGTAGGTTCCCCACTTCCTCCTTTGCAGGAACAGATCAGTACAGATAAGTTGCAAGAGTCACATAGAAGAAGAGCAAGAACACTTTAATTGCCAAACCCAATCAAAACAATAGTCCACCTAGCCTAGTATCCTGCTAGCAATGTTGGCTAGCACCAGATGCTTTAGATAAAGGGTTATTTTTTTTTAAAAAGGGGGGGGGGTTGTTGTTATAAACTTGGATCTATTTTCTATTCGTCATTCCCAGCATCCAGAAGCCAAATGTTGTATTCTCCTGACCAGGTTAACTAATAGCCATTGGTGATGAACTTATCCAATACTTTTTTTAGATGCAGTTGTACTGAACTTTGGCATGGAGTTCCACCAGATAATTATGTGCTGTGTGAAAAAGTACTTCCTTTTGCTAGAAAGCCTTCTTACATGAAACACTAATGCCCAGGTAAAAACCTTCTACCTCTGGGCTAATCCAGCAGTGGTACATGAGCAGTCAGACTGTGTGGTAAGGATTGTGGCTGCAACACAATCTTGGTGTAGACTGTTACAACACAATTGGTTGCAACACAGTCCCTTGGTCTAGGGACCAAGAGGACTTGACTGGTCCTAGAATCACAGAAATGAAGATGGAGGGGAATTCAAGGGTTATCTAATTCGACTCCCTCCTCTGAGGCAGGATATCCTATACCTAGAGGCCCAAGTTGGGTCAAGTGCTCCATCTCCCCATGCTCTCCATGCAAAAATAGGTTTTACACTGCCTCTGGAGAAGACACTCAAACTAGGGCTAAGCTGGACCTCCGGGGGAAGAGAGTTTCAAAGCTGTGAAGCAGCCACCGAGAATACCTCTTTGCTTGCTCGGGATGTACAAACCTGGGCCAGTGATGGAACTTACAAGAGGGGCAACCTCAGCAGATCTTAGAAGCCATGGAGGGACATAAGGAAGAAGGCCGTCTTTTAGTTATGTAGTGCCTGAGCTGTTGATGGAGCACGGCAATGCCACAACACCCAAAGGTGGGCCAACATCAGAAAGGGGTGGAAGAATACCGTACACCCTCCATGTTGTGGCATGCCTCCACCCCTTACAGAGCATCTTGCCATTATCATGCTCTGTAGGGGGAAGGGCCAGCCAGGTTGGATGGGGCCGGGGCTTGTGGTGGGCTTGGTCTTTTCGAATTCCTAGATCTGGCCTATGAACCCAGCCCCAACCTTCAGTCATCAACCATGTGATCTTAGAGGAGAAGAGAGTGAAGCTGAAGGCATGAATCCTTGGTACCTCTCCTTTCCATCATCCTGAGTATACCGCGTAAGCACCCTCCTACTCCCTCCCCTCAGTTCCTATCTTGCTTGCCAAGCTTGTACTGATTTTCAGACTAGCCCACCTCTACCCTTGATTTGTGAGGGTTCCTACTCCTGGTTTATGTGGATCACTGGCACATACCTTGGTCACATATTTTCTAAGTTATTATTATTCATCATTTCTATAGCACTTCCAGAGTTCAAAGTTCTTTCCATTTTGCAAGCCTTTTACAAACCTTTAGTTGGGTAGGGGCCAGTTGTTTAGCGCCAGGTGAATTGCTAGTGCTAAAATAAATTAAATAAATAAATAATAATAATAATAGGGTCGATCCAATGCCCTGCGGACTGCCGCACAGAGAACACGTGGTGTGCACGCAAGACGCACGCACCCCCAGCACGAGGCCTATGACGCACGCACAAGGGTCATGGGATCAGCAATAACAATCAATCATCATCATCATGTTCTCCTTGACTAGAATGCTGTAAAGTAGGTCATTATTATACGTTGTAACTAATATGTATGTTCCCATGTGTTTTGTCTAGAGACTGATATGATGGTCCCATATGTAGGAGATGGAGACAAAGTAGTTTAGATCATTAGACCAACTCTCACCAACAGCAATAAAAAGGTTCAATGAAAAGGGATCAACCAAACTGCTTTGCCTCCATTTTTAGTCTTTTCTGGAACTGTTGAGCACCCACCACTCTCACTGATTTGCGTTTACAATATTGGCATCCCTCGGAGAACCAAGCCCCAATATAAATTACCAAACGCTAAGCCATCAAAATCACGAAGCCACTTCTGAAAACTGGACCCTAACCTACCCAACACCTCAGTTTCATCACTTGCAAAAGGGGAATAAAAATTGTTTAGCTACCTCATGAGAGCCAGTCTGCGGAGAAGGAAGGGATGAATTTACAAAAATGTGCTTCTGTGGGTTCAGAAGGCACAACAGAAATACAAATGAAGAAGGAAACATGAGAGTTGTGTAACCTGGATCTCAGTCTTTCAGACTGTGCAGACATTTGCAGTTCGACTCCTGTCTCTGTTCCTTAAGGTGGCTTCATCACATTAATAATCAAGTTCATGATGGTGCCAGCCAGCAAGTCTAATAGCATAAGAGACAGCCACCACGTTCCTCTGATGATAGACTGCGTATGAGGCTTCTGAATAAGTCAGAGCAAAATATGGCCCATCAAATCTTGGGCAAATGATAAATGAGTAAAATATCAATTCAGATGTGTTTTCAACCTGGTTTCCTATGGAAAAAAGCTTACGGCTTCTGAGGGAAGGATATCTTTTTCCACCTGTGGGCCACTTTGAAAATTAGTACAAGCTCTGCAGGCTGGATAGGGATGTGCTCAGGATGTGCCGTGAGCTCACTCTTTCAGTGCTTGGGAGTAAGGGCTTGATCCGAGAGAGAGATCCATGAATTTGAAAGGGGCCAAATTAGCAAAAACAAAAAAGTGCAGGGCCCGCCAGCTACTTTCACGGTAGGGAGGGCTGATCTAGCCCTTTAAAACCAACACAAGTTCCACCCACTTAAATGGGATTTAATTTGGTGCTAAGGACTAGCCCCAGTGCTAAAAAGCTTGAGGACCATGCTATAATATGTTGGTTTGTATGGAAAACATTTTTGGAAAAAGCTCAGCAGGGTAATAAGGAACTTAGTTGTGAACATACAAAGAATTAAATACAGGGTTAGCACATGGCTTACCCAGGGGTACCCATACTGGGGGCTAGGAGCCACATGAAGCCCTTGGGCAGTTCAAGTGCAGCATTTAGCTGGGGCTGGTCCTGAACCAGGCACTACTTTAATGATCCTGTGTCTTATTTCATTGTACCCACGTCTCAGCAGCTGAATTCCAGCTGCTCCTCAGAATCTCAGCAGCCAGGATCTCAGAGCACTGACTTCACCAGCCAATCATGAAACCGGAGAGGTTTGCATGTGTGTGTGTGGCTTGTGGCCCTTGGACATATGAAAGTTTTTGTAACATGGCTTTTGGGGGATGGGAACTTTCAATAGTTCACACAACTCCTATTTTTATAGAGTTTAAACTATTCCTCCCCCACCCCAATGAATGAAAAGATCTTTGCATTTGATCAATGCATTTATAGGTCTCACGCCAGTCACCTGGAAAAGACTTGGCTACTCAAGGGGAGGGCCAGCCAACATGACATTTATTTATTTATTTATTTTCCTGTCTTTTTCTTGGGGCTCATGGTAGGCTACATGACAAAAATAATAAAAAGATAGAGGTAAAACCAGTTAAAATCGCAGTCTCTAAACCTTCCTCAACTGTATCCCTGCCTGCCAAATGCCTGGCTAAATAGAAATGTCTTCCATTGCCTCCAGAAGATGAGCAGGCTCAGACATGCCTCCAGCAGGAAGGTGGAGTTCCATAATTTCGGGACAGCTCTCATCGTTAAACACCTCTCTGGGCACCCTTGCTGTGAGAACTTCATGGGCAGATGGTACATGCAAGAGGGTGCTCCTGGCTCACTTCAGAGGCCACAAAAGGGACCTGAGGGGAAATTTCAGACTTGAGTTGCCAAGTTGTCAAGCACCTACCTGAACCCTCTGTGGCCTAAGGCTTGACCCCCCACTCTGCTCCTGTATTCTCACAAGGATGCTCAGAGATGCACCTGTTGGCGGTAACAACATACAAAGTGCCATATGGGGTCAGAACAACGTTCCATCTAGCTCAGCATTGCCTCCACTAGTGGCCACCTTTGGTCACTTCCGAGAAGTACGCAGCAGGTCCGAATGGAGTGATCCTTTCCTTGTTATTTACTCCCAGCTTCCAACAGTCAGTGGTTATGTTCCCCAACCAATGCCGTTGACCCTACTCCCTCTATAGCTCTCTTTAAGAAGTGGGGGGGGGGGGCATAGACCCCTATTCTCTCCCAACTCTGGCACCCTGCTTAATTGTTATCATTGGATTAGATCAGAAAGCAGGCATTGCCTCTTTCATGTCCAAGCTGTGAAAAATGAATGATTAAGCTCAACACTCCTTCTGCCCCTAGCTGGGATAATCCGATCTTCCCCAGTTTTGCATTTCAAACATCAGTTACCCTAGTGTGCTACAGCTACAATTTTGGGGCCTATTTTAAAGAGCTAACGAGAACCTGGTCCGAATCAAGCTGAGTTAAGGTTTCATTGCCACGCCAGCTCATTCAGGCTGAAGCAACAATACCATGGGATTCTATGTACCTCGCTGATTGAACACATTCTTGTGCAGAAAGTGGCAATCATTGAATATATCATGTACAATGACATTGAGGAGGGCATTGTTCTCTATTCTGCTCAATGGACTTTGCTGGAACAGCTATTTCATATCTCGAATCCATTTATCATCGCCACCAACAACAAAAAACAACAAAAAAAAGTCAGCCAGCATGGTTGAAATGTTGCTGCTGAGCAAAGTTATTCTACTCATCTGTCGGCTGAAAAGAAAATGGAAAGAAAATGAGAGGAGAGCCGAACCCTCAGCCATGCTCGCACTGACATTAACAATATTCCGGCCCATCTATCTGCCAATGACAAACTGTCAAGCCAAGGAAAAAGGGCAAAGATTATATTTTAGCTACACAATTAGACCTTTGCTTCTGGAGGGGGATAGAAACCAGCATCTTCCAGATGAAAGGAGACTCAGAAGACAGAGAACAGATAGGCATTTTTTTCTAATTGATGGAATGGAGGGAGTGAGACTAGCAAGGTTAGGCTTTTTAACATATCCTTCCTTATCGCCAGATTTACTTAAAAACAAACCAACAAACCACAAGAAAACTTATTGAGCATGGTGCTCTCAGCAGTGGGAATTTAGATGTGCAATTTATTGTGACTATCAGAATTCAAGACAACTTTGGATTTAAGACAACCATCTAGAATTTGGAAGCCCCAAGGGGGAAAAACAATAGGAAATAGAGGTTTATTATATTTTCTGAATCTTCTGAATCATTTTCTTTAACTGTGAGGCTTGAAAATCAAGCCAAAAGCCTATATAGCTTAAGGTAAACACAGTAGGCTTGATCAATACGCAAATGACACCGCAGTGTATGATGGGAGATGTTGTTCCATTCCAACTTTTCCCTCTGAGATTTGCTTCCCGATGGACTGCAGCTCCCATCACATTCCTGCATGGCTGAACTTTCCTGAGGAATCACTGGTTGGGGTATTTTGGGGTATTTTTGCCCTACTTGTCATTCATGAGCCATGGGGTTGCTTGTTGAGAGAGATGGTATATCAAGGAGAAAATGGAGGGGATGGAAATAAATACATCTCCCATCATGCACTGTGGTGGCATTTTCCCATCAACCACGTCTACCATATTTTTCTTAATATTTGACTCCAAAACAAATCTTGATTTTCAAGCTTCAGAGTTAAAAATAAATATTGAATCACCTTAAATTCAGGTAAATATGGTAGATATCATGGCCTCAAAGACATCACCCATATCCTCACTAATCTCATGCAACTTTTAGCTGTTATGGAAAAGTAGAGAGAGATTCTTGGAATTTGTTTTGGGGAATTCAGAAACACATAGGAATTTGTCTTATGGATTAGGAATTTAATTAATTTTATCCAAACCATCAAACTTTGGACAAAGGTGTCAGTTACAACTTCTGATTTGGGCTCTATTTTCTCCTAACAATTCACATTCAAATGTTGTTTTCCAGTTTTGTCCATTAAAAATATGTTTGAGACAGAGCCATTTTCAACTGGGCAGATGTCACAATTAGCTGCTTTCTTTCTTGGTTCTTATATAAGCTGTGCGCACACATACGTACACACACAAGTTTGATAGAAATTTATTTTAAAAAAATAAATACATCACATTTTGAATATCAAAGCGGAAGGCCAGGAAACAAATGTCTTAAATGTCCACCAAAAATTATTATAAAACGTAAATAAAGTCAGTTAGTTGTGAGTTTGTGCGTGGGTATGCAAATACATTGATACCGATGCTTTCTATCTTGTAATTTTGAACATATAGAATGCAAGTGGTGGAATCCTGGTTCCACTGAAGTCCATGTCAAACCTACTGAATTCAGCAGAACAGGATTTCACCCTATTTTCAGACCAAGTGTTCTCCTCCAGGATCACTTTGCTCTACTTTGAGGGCTTAAGTGCGACTTAGGTACGCCATACAGAGATGGCCAGATTGCTGGGCAAAGCAGATACCCTGTCAAGGACATCGGCGTTCTTATGATGTTATTGAAGGGTCAGAGTTGTGGAAGGCTGAGAAGGCCCGGCCCCAGTATTCCTGCTCCCTGCTAGTGGGAAGATGTAAGAGCTGTTGGTGGGAAGTTGTAAAGAGCTCTGCCAACAGTGCATTCTGTGGGATGCAAAATTGCTTCACCCCTTCCCTTCTCCCTCAGGTACAGTTGTCTTATACGGACACCCTGAACAGAAGGAAATGTCACATTTCACCCGAGGTGGTGGGAGTGGTAGATCTACCAATGTATAATGACAGAAGGATTGTTTGTTCTTTTAGGCATAAGGGTTGGTGCACAAACTGCAAAACTCAAGGAGGCACTGCACCTCAGATAATTGCCTCAGGCAAAATTCTTTACTTGCTCTTCTCTTGCTTTCAGAGGCCAGGTTGGTAAGTCTGACCAGACTGCCACAACATTGCTGGGAACTGAAGCCCACATTGCTGTAGCTGGTTCCAGTGACATGGACCAGCTACAGACCACATACCAAGGTCTTGCAGACCACCAGTGGCCCACAAGCCACAGGCTGGAAACCACTGCTTTAGAGTAATAAGTAAGTAAGTACACGGCTAAAATAAGGCTGCAATTCAGCACTATTCAAGTCAACAGAAGCCCTAGTATTCCTGGGATACGGTTAAGAACAAAGAATCGAGGCAAGCTAATCACCAGTGTCTTGTTCTCATCAGTGCCTCACACTCCGAGTAGCATCTGTGTAAAGAAGAGCCCCTTCTTCATACCCCCCAGTTTAGATCAAGGACTTAGCTAGGCATTTGGTTCTTCAACATGGCTTCTGGGCTAATGAAACTAAAATTTGCTCATGGCCAAAAAAGCAATGCCCGTTATGAGTTAAAATAATACAAGAGTCTATCCCCTGTAGCCCCCAATGTGTTGTGATCCATAAAAATCACCCTGAGCCTTTCCTCTTTCTTGTCTGCCTGTGAAGCCAATTGCTTTGATTGCAGTGATATGAGCTTGCCGAAATGACTTGCCCTTGCTTGTGAAGCAAATGGAACATTCTAATAGAACTTATCGCATTACCCGATGCAAAAGTGCCATAGCTCATTACTTTAAGATAAAAGGATATCATTGCAGACGGGAAGCAGAATTGACTTTCTGAGGCCCGACTTGATGATGATTTAATCAACTGCTCTCTTTCACTTCTCATCTCTGCGCCTGTCGGTTTCACAGGTGCCGTTAAATGAGACACTCAGAAAGTGAGCGCCGGGAAAGAAATTGCTGTCATTACTTTTCAAGAAAGGAGGTATGCAAATTTCCGACAGAAAGATTGCGTTCATAATGGGCCTGGTAAAATACAAGGATCATGCTTGACAGGTGAGGGCAAGTTATTTGTACGTCCTTAAAGTGAAGCAACCATCCTCATTTAGAAATTGTGCTCGAGAAGAGAAACTACAAATGAAAAGCCACGCGGCGCTTGGGAGGCGGTGGTATCTTTTCGAAGGCATCTCTATTGCACGCCTGTCTTCTGCACGTGCCCATCACCCTCTCAGGTACCTTGGTTTCTAATGCTCAGTTGGACAAAGGCTAGCCATGGCTCTTCCACTGAATTATTTGTAACTACCTGCCCTGCACCTTCAGGGACCTGGGTCAAGGTAAAGAGGTCAAGCTGCATCAAGGGCCCACAGGAAGAACCAAGTTAGAGCACACCAAAGTTGGGATTCAGCAATGGTAGGGACCAGGTAGCCAGGAACAGTAGGGCAGGAGTTGGGCAGGGAAACCAATGGAGGAAGGTGGAAGCAAGAAACGGGGCAGGATATAGAAGCACATGCAGAATACATTAACACAAGCTGAGTAGCCATTATAATGAGCAGACACCTTCTTCTGGTCATTACAATTCCTACTACTGGTAAATCATTCTCTTAAAAATGTACAAAACTAAAAGAAAACCTAACTCGCTTTCTCACGTTATCCATGCTGGCTGATGGGATATGATAAAGGAAATACTTAATCTATCCCTAAAGCAATGGCTAAAACTGAATACACAGAGAACTCTTCCACTGTCTGACAAGGGGCCATTTTAATACACCAGCTACAACTACACTATGAATTTACTGCTGTATTTGATATTTTTTCCTACTAAGGATGTTAAATCTATTAGGAGGCCTGTGTCCCTAAAACCTATGTTGCAAAGCTTCTTCAGTGGATACATGCCTAACCATGTGCTCCTTGAAAAAAGCAGCCTGGTGTTCCCTAAGGCCATTAAGGTTGACCAAGAAATACCCCATCTTCCCATAACCAAATTCAACCATCTAGCCTCAATTGTCATACATAAACACTCAGGTGGGGGTGATATCTTGCTCGTTTGGCAAAACCAGTTGTTAAAAGTCTACCTCAATCCCACAAAGGGAGGCAGTGTTGAGGATGAATCCCTTAGAGAACCAGCAGGATCTTACTGCATTGCTACAGTGCATATTACTGCATTACAGGTTGGGGTGGGTGGGGATAGGGATTTTATTGTATTTTTATCAACCTCCCTCCCTCATGTTTTTATTTGTGTAAGCCACCCTTAGCCTTTGGGGAAGAGCAGGGTATACATTTTAATAAATAAATGAACAAAATAATCAATTCAGTCCAGGGAGGGAAAGGGAGGGCGGGGGGGGAGACAAAGACGAAATCAAATGGTAACTAAACTGTAACGTGGTAAACCAGTTAACTGGATAGGTGGCGGATACCAAACCAGATAACATTTCTTCTCTGGCACGATACAGACTATCGTGATATCAGTCTGGAGTGGATACTGAATAGAATCTGGTGCTCATTTCACCTCTAATTTCTAATCCTATGTCTATTCACACCATGGAGGATTAAGACTATGACCATAACTATATAAAGATTAGGGTTTGTATTCCTAGGCAGTCCAGTCTCGTTTGGAGCCTGGGGCCTGGCTCCTGTGATATGGTGTGCGCTGTGCTGTATTGTAACAAGAGCGTGACAATATGACACTCTACTTATCTCTTTGGCCTGGAACAGGGGTTGGAGGGGAATTACTTTCCAGAACCCACAAAGTATAGAAAATACCATTAGAGTGAGCCATTCTGTGCTTGGTGGTGGTTGTTTTTTTAAATAAAAAAATAATGAATGGTGCACTTTTCTATGGATAGAATGGGAACTAGAGCAGATGGCAAAAGGCATCAGCCTTTTGTAGAGATATATGAGTTTCCCTCTAGTAAGGTCAAAGCACACTGTTAGTTCGTTTTCTACTGCCTACTTTAGATACTAAAGGGGTGTTTGTACGGCTTTGAGTGTCTTGAACTTGGCTCCTTGGAAGGGGAACAATCAGAAATCTCTCCAAGTGTAAGGGATAGATAAATGGGAGAGGCAGAGAATCAAATAGGTAAAAGACACAAAGGACACAAGCGATAAATTATGGACACTCAAAACCTGAGCTGTCATTGAGCTCTCCACTTCCATTGATTTGGTGAAAATAAGAAAAGCTCATTAGAAAACGTCAAACCAATCAGGTTCATGGTAGGGTTTCTCATGGGGATTTCAAGCCAGCCGCTAAGCTATAGGCCATTTGCAGCACAAATTATGGATACAATGGTGGCCCTTAAAACTAATGCCGTTTTTGCCTCCTAATTTCATAGCATTAGTGCAACAGTTCACTAGATTTACAGAGAAGAGCTAGAGGATGTTGAAGCAAGGTTAGTTTGTCACATAGGCCCAGTGGTTTTCTGCCGGTGGATCATGATCCACTGGTGAGTCCCAGTAGGTCTCACTGGGACAATCTTGCTCCCTGCTAGGGGTGTGCAATTTGTTTAGTTACTAAAATGAATGGCGCTTCATTTGTTTTAGTAACTAAGGACATGAAAACTAATCAATAAGTAAACACTTTCATTTGTTCTCGTTGTGCAAAACGAGAACAGCCACTGCGCACATGAAGACTGCTGCCCTTTTCCAAAATGGCGGTGATGCTGTTGCCACCATTTTGGAAAAGGGCACGTATGCACAGAGCTGTCTGGTGGCCATTTCAATTTAATTTTAAAAAAAATCACTGCAAATGTGCGAAATGGCTGCCCAACCATTCTGTGTATGAGCACCCATTTTCAAAATGACGGTAGCAGCATCACTTCCCATTTTAGAAAAGGGCAGCCAGTCTGCACATGCAGTGGCCGATTTGCATATGCACAGAGCAGCTGTCCTTTTCTGAAATGGCAGTGATGCTGCCGCTGACATTTTAGGAAAGGGTGCGCATACACAAATGCTCTGGTGGCATTTTAGCAAATGTGCAGTGATTTTTTAAAAAAAATGTTTTTTATTTTTTAACAGTTTGAAAATGAAAGCAAAGTAACAAAAACTAATTAGTTTTAAATGAAAACCCGAAAACAAAGGTTTTTTTAAATAATGAAAGCTAAAGTGAATGGGGTGTCTTCTGCACACCCTGACTTTCTCTGCCCCCTTCCAGCACTTGTGAAGCTGCTCCTGAGCTACCATCCCCACTTCCCACCTGGTGGGGAGCCGGGGTTCTGAGAGGGAAGGAGGCTGCTCTCAGCATCTCTGCTGGCCCTTCACAGACTGCTATAGCCAGGCTGAGCAGTGGCAGATCAACACCAGCAACAGCACGGGATCTTTTAGACCCCTTGATCGCTGCTGTAATTTGTATGTAGAGCTGAAATGAAAAATCTCTGCGGGTGCTTTCACCTTCATTCGCGTGAGGAGGAAAACTACTGGCATTTTTCGCCATTTTCTGTGATTTTCCAACATTTTGGTAATTTCCAATAAGTTCTGCTAATTTCTGGTATTATTGGTAATACCAGAAATTACAGAAAATTACCAGAAATTACTGGAAAATTGCGGGTACCAATACCGATGGGACCGGAAGCACAAAAGCGGAAAATGCCAGCAAGTGGCCGAAAGCACACCTGAAAGGTCGGTATTTTCCGACGAACTGAGAGCACCTGCTCTCACACTTCAGGCCTATTTGTATGCTCAGTCCACATGTGTACTGCATTTATGCAAGTGACTCCTGCATTTAATATATATATATTGGAGGACATTGTCAAAATAAAGCTGTGGAACCACTACAATGACAACTTTAGATTTAAGAGAAGCCACTGTATGGCTAAGGTCCCTCTGAGGACTGAATCACAGAGAATTTGCTAAGTCTAATCACTTAAGTATTTTAAAATAGTTCCCTTCCAAAATGCTAAAGTGCATGCTGAGTAACCGAGCTAGTCAACACCCCCCCCCCCCCGAGTTCAATCATGGACTCAAAGAATAATGCTTTTACAAACCAAGTTATTATCCGACTAACTTGTTTTTCATTAACCGGTTATCGGATCGTCTCTACAGCCAGCTAAATTCTATCAGCCCTTTTGTCCTGAGCCAACTTCTACTGAAAACAATTTGAAGACTTCAACAGCTCAGCAGGGTCTCATGGATAAGGCACTGGAGTGGGTGTCAGAGGACCTAGCTCTGCCATTGGCCTGGGGTAGGTCTTTGAGCGTAGGGCTCTGGGCTTGAGCCAGCACCCTGGGTGCAGTGGCTGACTCTGCAGCGCCACCAGTTTCTGCTGGCCAGGGCCCAGTATTGGCCATAAGGTCCCTCTGAGTGCCAGGCAAGCTTCGCTCTATGTCTCCAGCTTCCTGGCTGGCTGATGGCCTGTGTATAAGGCCAGCCAGTAGCAACAAGAAGCTGGGCATATCATCAGTCATCACTTCCAGGTTCCTGTCTTGCCTTCCTGTTTTCACCTTCTGTGTCTCCTCCTCATGTTTCCATGCACCTTGCGCTGGCTCCATACTCCCTGAACTTAGTGTGTCCTTTGGGTCAGCTGGAGGCTGGCCTTTCTGAGCTTCCCTCTGAGAATATGGTCCTTCGGATGCCCTGGCGAGTCTGGCTGCCAGGATACTGGGATTCGACCTCTGCTTTGATGGGGGCCTGGCATCTGCAGGATGCACCCCCTACACGACTACCCATGGAGTCCGTTCTGCCCGGCACCAGCTCTGCCTCCTCTTGTCCAGTCCGGTCCCGCCCTGTCTCATTCAGTCTGGTCCTGTCACATCCTGCCCTGCCCTGTCTACGCCTGCTGCCTTTGTTCGTGTTCCAATCCCCACCATGATCCTTGGACCCCTATCCTGCACCAACTCTCCAACCACGTTTCCCGGGATCTCATCCTGCACCTGCTCTCCAATGCGCTCTATGCTGTGATCCCCGACACTGAGTAAGTCACTTCATTTTTATGCAAGGCTGTCCAAGGCAGGCAGTGGGAAGCAAAAGGGCAATTTTCCATGGCTCACACAAAAGAGGGCTCCCAATGAAATTGGAATGTGGATTTGGACAGTGGATGGTAGAATAAGGGGTTCCATGTGGCATTCTGTCCTGGTCCTACACAAACTTCTGGACAGACTTGCTTACTTGTGTGTTTTATGACCTCCTTATTACTTCTCTGTCAAGTCTCTCTCTATATATATATTGTATTTTATTTATTTATTTATTTATTTATTTATTTTTCAAATGTATACCCCGCCCCTCCTGCAATGCAGCTCGGGGCGGCTTCCAACAATAAAAACACACTAAAATTCATTTTAAAACAATCAAATATTAAATATAAATATAAAATATAAAACAGGGCTAGACATGTATAAATAAATAAATGGGTGGGGGACTAAAATCCTCCCTCCCCACCCTCCCTCCCAAAC
>QEPC01007512.1:15669944-15683851 GCA_003113815.1 Sphenodon punctatus
TCTTATCTGGGTTGAGCTTCAGTCTGCTCAGCCGCATCCAATCCGCCACGGCCTCCAAACATTGGGATAGCAACGAGATAGCAGGGTCTGGGTCAGTAGAAAAGGAGAGGTACAGCTGAGTATCATCAGCATACTGGTGACAAAGCACCCCGAACCCTCTCACGACCTCCCCCAAGGGCTGCATATAGATATTAAACAACAACGGAGACAAGATCGATCCCTGCGGGGAGGGCAGGAGAGCGGAAACTAGTAAATTCATTTAATATACTCTACCCAAACTGAAAAAGGGAGTTTGGGTAACAGCTGATACCCAGTTGGGCTTTGTTGCATAAGGTATGTGTTTCACTTATTTCTGGTGGCATCTATTCCAACAACAGAATGGCAACAGATATTGGCATCAAGGATTGATCTGGAATGACTGCATAAGTGGAAAATATCTAAAATAAAAGCTCTTGACTAGATGACTCCAGACTAGACAGCACTTGAGGTCCCTTCCAATCCTACAACTTCAAGCTAACTAATTTCTCATTTCAAACTTACAATTTTTAAAAAAACTAGCAAATAGGCAGGCAGATATTATTTTCAAGTGTTATGGGAAGTCATACTGTACATCTCAGTAAATCACAATCTTTTGAGGTCTGGCTTTAAGTGGCCACAAGATGTGGCCCCATTGGTGATCCTCCCAATCACTTTGACCAGCTACCAACAGCTCGGAGTGACTGACAGAACGCTGTCAGTCAGCTGGGTTGGCAACAATAAAAAGGTATTAGAAAACTATACCAAGGGTGAGAAGGAAAACTGTTTGAAAAGCTTCCAGATTTAGGACAGATTCAAGAATGAGAGAGTGAACATCAGGCAATGGAGACAAAGTGGTAAAGTGATGTCTTTTATTGGACCAATTACATTCTCTACACTAATGAACATCAGAGAGCCCAATTAGAGAATAGGCTAAGGTCACAGACTAAGGAAAGAACACTAGCCGGGCCTATTGTGAAGTCTAAAGGAACAGTGTATGAAGACCTGGTGGAGACATGAAGGAGGACTAAGCGGGCCTGTTATCTGAAAGAGTCTTGTGTGCTTGGATTGCAGATGGAGGAGGAATTGAATGATCACCCTTTTACTACCGCTCCTACACATGGCTGTAAAAAGTGCCACGGTAAACATATTACAGGATTTCCCAATCATTATTGATCATGAAGTATATGCTAGAAAACGAGCTATGGTGGTTATGAAGAAAGAAGTAGGAGAATGAGAACATTCCTTTGAAAGTGCAAAAAAAAGATAAGTATGAAGATTTGTGTCAAAACGCTGAAATAATTTTAGAGCATGGAACGCAAAATACTAAGCCTTTTTGGTGCATTGAGATCTCAAATGGGGGTATTCCAACATTTCTGAGCAAATCATTTATCGAATCCAAAAGTCAAAGCAATAGTGACAGAAGTTCACCTCAGGTGATCAGGCCAGAAAATGAGCTTCTGGGGTAGAGTCTATGGTGACGCTATTCCCGCTCTCAAAAAAATTGGCTGTGTTCTTCGTGTATATAACTTCTCCTCCTTCTGGCTCCTCTTCCTCATGACCTGGCTCTTCTCCCATATTGTCCAAAGCATGTAACATTTTGCATAAGCACATCCATTGTCTATTATAGGCGTAGCACATTTTTATCTATGGCAGGCAACCCTGCTAGGTCTGCATTCTTACTAACTAAGCAGTTTTATCTTGTTCTCACCTTACCCACAAGCAAGCGTGCTTGCTTCACTTAGTTCTTATGACTGACTTTACATGTCTAGGTTCAATGGTCAGACTCAAACGATGTCAATTTCCATCAATTCCCTTCTTGGCAGCTGTTTACAACAAATGAGCTGCCACCTTTTGGATTTCCAGCCACTTTCTTGATAGTCACATATGACTTTTAAGATGAATGAATGCTGATTCCATGGGAGTTAACATGAAGTAATAACATATGTGATGGCGAAGTGCCGCTGTCACAAACTGATCCAGACTGGGAAGCTGCTTGCTTCCCAGTGAGGATCAGGGCTGGCTGTGGAACAAGTGTTCACATGGCTGGGCCTGGGGTGGGGGCAGGTCCTGCCACCACACTGCGCCCAGAAGTCGGTCATGGCAGCCACTCTGGACCAGGCCAGGAAGAGTGGGCTACCAGATGTGATAGCCCAGTTCGGCCAGCCCAGTTCGGCCTGGTCGGGCAGGTCGTTTCATGGGCATGTTGGCAGCTAGTCTGGGCTATGTGACCCTGAGGTTTCTGGGGTCATAGCCCCGGGACTACCTGCCAACACCCCCAGGGAAATTCCAGGCCAAACATCTGAATGGTCCTTAACAAATGCGATGGTGGCCCACAGGCCAAAGCAGTTTTCAAGCGGGTCTAAGCAGGCCACTGACACGTTTGTTAACACCCATGGTGTAGGGCAGTATATCCTGGAAAATCAAAGCTTAAGGATTTTACCTTCAATAGTGGAATTTTAATGAACTCTACAAAACCAACCAACCACCCAAAGTCTTAACTAAGCCAGAGATGAATATAAACATAACTGGAAACACATTGATTTACTTTGTGCTGTTGGCAGGGTTTAGACGGCCATTAAACACTCTTCATTGTCATTACATCAGAAAATAGCTCCTGCTTTTTACCCTCCACTGTTAACTGCCTTCTTGACTCCCCACCCTTTCCATTTTATAATTCATTACTGGCATCACTGTTATATATTTTTATTATTGTTATTTATGGCTGCCTTTATCCTCTTTTTGAGAAAAAAATGATTTATAATTCAAATTGTCTGCTTTAGACCAGAGAGAGGGCGAGAATTACTGTAAATCTGCAGCAAGTACATACAAATAGCAAAGACAAAAGCCTACTCTGGCCCTGCCAGTCTCAAAATTTCCTGTTTTGGCATTCCATACATAGTAATTAGGAACCCATGATCTCTTATTAGAAAATGAATGCATTATTTTTCCTCCTCCCTGGATGCTGCAATTACAATAATTGAATTTAAAACAGGGATTGAGTTTCTGTATTTGGAAGATATGGCGGTGTTGGCTTCTTGGAAAGTCGTGCCTACATTAAAGTACCTTAAAAAAAAGTCTCTGTTTGAGCCATAGCTGGATCTTTTGGAGAGCCCTCGTTTTCGTAGGCACACTCTTCTCCGCTGCCAGCAGGTCCAGACTGCTTTGGTAGAGGGCAGACACAAGCGCTCACTTCGTGCGCTAAGAGTTTGCTCTTGTTGGTTGGGGGAAATTGAGTCTGTTCAACATTTCTTGCTCCGCCCTACTATCCCATCTTGAGGGAGGTCTGGATTGCTCCTTTTTTGGTGGATTATTTCCCCCACTTTACTGATGATTGTTACCTGTTTCTTCTTTCCCTTACCAGAAGGGAAGCCATGGGGGGCGCTTGCAGCGTACACCCTCCTGGCATCTAAAAAGCTCCTGTTGATTCAAGGACATATTCAGCAGGGGGAACCCCCATAGCGGGCTATTTTTATTCTTGGGGCTTTGTCTTTTCTCCCCCTTTGTTTTCTCCCCTTTTTTTGGTTGAAATAATTGGGACTGTAAAATCCTAGGGGAGGTATGTAAGGGTCATGTACTTATTTGTTTATGTATTTGTTTATGTTTTGTCTTTGTTATTTGTAAGTGTCTTTGTTAATGTTGCCGGGTCAGAGCTGATGCTAGTACCCTTAATAAACAAACAAACAAACAAACAGGTGAACTGGGTGGGTCAAGTAAGGAAGTTATCTCAGGACATAGCCTGGGGAAAGACATGGGCCACAAGGTGGTTAGGTGGGCGTCCCGGCTTCCCGGGGCCGAGGCAGAAAGGGCAGCCTGGGAGAGCCAAGAGAAGGTGGGCAGATCCTGAAGGGTTTGGAAGCAGGAGGTTCGCCTAGGAGGGGTAGAGCTGAGTCAGCTTGGGTGGCTGATGCTCGTCGCTGACAAGCAGAGAGCCAGCGAGTGGCAGAATGGGGAAACAAGGAGCTGTGACCCAAACTAACCCGGCAGGGTGGAATGGAGCACCACAGGTATACAAATAGGGCTGAAAGCAAACCTCCAGGTGAGTGGCAATCCATGGAAATAGACAACAGGGAGCCACAGCAAGTTGAGACTGGGGTGTCAACCCGGCTACATAAATTTTACATGAGTTTTGCTTTATTTACACAGTCAGTCTAAATACATTTTTATCTTTCCCAAATGAATTAGACATTGAATCATAAGAAGTACACTGGGTAGGCATTAGGGGTGGGAATATCAGTATCAGATAAATCCGAAACACCCGATAATCAGGTGTATCGGATTAATCCGATAATCCAATATTTACCAGTATCGGCATACTGGATTTTTAACATTGGCCGCTTTACTGGGTTTTTTACATTGCGGCCATTGAAGTCAATGGCCGCAATGTAAAAAAACCGGTAGAGCGGCCAATGTTAAAAATCCGGTATGTCGATACCAGTAAATCCGATACCGGTAAATCTGGTATCCGGTATTCTCCCCGGTGTCCCATCCCTAGTAGGCATCATAGCGGGATTAGATAACAGGGTTGACAAGAGGGGGCAGGGGGAGATGCGAATAGGCCTATAGGAAGTAGAAAAAGGGCTCCCTACATGTTCCCTGAATGTCAAGTTCAGGCATCAGTCAACAGCCAACAAAAACCCTGGCTGTTGACATCCTCTTAATAAGTAGAGGGACAATGGGTAAGGGATCTGTGTGCCTAAGAGTATTGCCATCACAAAACTGCACTCACTAGGGTTGAAATGGATAAGCCAGTTGGATTCCACATCCAATGGACAGACCCAGTCCAAACTGGGTTTGATGGAATGGGTACCACCTGTAATCCAAGTCCCATTCCTTCCAAGATCTAGATTGGTTTTCACCCCAGTGCAGTACCATCTTGTGCAAACACAAAAAAAGTACTTTGTATATTGTACATGCTCTCGATGCTACTGCTCTGGGGTTTGGGGAGCATCAGAATGGTGTGCGGAGATCCAGCATGGCAAAAATAATAATAATCCACCTTTGATCTCTGTACACTGTTCCAAATCCACGGATCTCTGTACACTGTTCCAAATCTCCGCAGAGGTGAAAGGGCTGATGCACTTCAGCCTAACCCTCCCATTATTATTTTGGCATCTGGTAAAGAGGAAGTGTTATCATTTAGAATAACTACTTCTTTGCTTGTAAGTTGCATGCTTAGCTACGAAAGATTTACTTTCATCATGTTGCAGGAATAGCACTTTTTAAAAAGGCACCTGAGCTGTGCTATTAAGTTGGACTACATCTTTGAGTAATCAATAAAAAGGTCCCTGACAAGAGGTTTGTTGCAATTTACAAATCCACAAAGAGAGGGAAAAAGAAATGAAGCCATCAGAATGGATGTGCAGTACTGCTGGGGGGAAAAAAAAAATAGTACTATGAGTAGAATATGAACTGAGTTAAATCTTAAGGGGAAATATGCCAGAGCTGTCCTGCATGGCAGCTCTAAAAAAAAAAAAAAAGGATGTGGGGAAGATCTATGGGGAATTCAGTATGAAATCCAAATGAAATCCTTTAAGAAAGTGAAAGGGAGACAGCAGTTTCTCATCGAGAACCGTGGACAGCGTCTACATTGGAGACTACATCTCAGACCTCTTGAGAAACATGCATTAAATGCACCAGGCAGGCAGAGGCTTGTACAGAGAGTTGGTGAACCACACTGGGTTAGCTGGAGTCTTCCCTCCCTCCCTCTCCCCCACCCCCTTAGGGGTGCTGAAAATAAAGTGTTACACTCCCGTGTAGTTCACCCAGCTACAGCATGTATGTAACAGACACCCTCAAAACTAACTGTGGGATACTTCCTGGAGTCCCAGTTGTCCTCAAGTTGACCTTGTAAGGGAGGGTAAGAAGATTCCAAAATGAGAAGAAAGGTATCCCAAAGAGGAGGTAGAGCAGCATGGTTTGCTATGGAGCTGAAATGGGTATCCTTATCCACAAATCAGGTAGCCCTGTTGAAATTGCGGTATCCAAACTGCCTGACAATCTGGGCATTAAATGGCACCCATTTAGTGCACACCTATTTACCCCATTTACTGAGTTATCATTAGCGACTGTGACAGGGTCAGGCTTGCCCGGGGTAAATATTATCTGGATTAGGCCCCACAAAGTCACTCTCCTAGCTAAGGGAATAGCTCAAGTTTCTTTATTTGGATCCCAGCCTCCGTCTATAACATCCCATTCGATATCTCCAGTCTCTGTTCAGTTGTCTAGGGTCTCTGGATAAGATATCCCTTCTGTACCCCAGCAGATCCCCTTTCCTTTTAGCCGATACCCTTGCATCTTACCACCCTGTACTGCTCCTGCTGATGTCCCCTACAGCACTGAGTTTGTCTTAGACTTTTCACTCTTGCGCTTGCTACAGCCACAGCCCTTACCCAGCTGCACTCAGGTAGGTGCTGTCCTGTCTCCTGTGCATCACCGGTGCCCCCCCCCCCAGCATGCTAGCTGTTTTAAAGGGCTTGTAGCCTGCTGGGACTTTGCTTTGTTTCAGCGAGTTACTGTTTTCTGTTACTGATTTAACATTTTATGTTTTTCAACCACTTAATCAAGTTACAATTTATTATTTCTCTCTCCTATTGTTTGTTCCGTGGACTCTCTCCTTCAATGTGTGCGCAGTGAAAGTGACAAAACAGGGACATTTGGAAAGATGTTAAAATGGTAACCCAGTAATTACTTAGTAATGGCAATAGGGGTGGGACTCTGGCCAAAACTTTGGTTTTGGTTACTTTCGCTTTCAGCTCTAATGTATTTCGGTTCTCGTTTCGGTATCCGTGGTATTGGTTGTATTGGAACTTTTGCACTGATTTTGGTTTTGGATTTTTAACATTGCAGTTTGTCCCACTGAAGTCAATGGGGACAAACCGCAATGTTAAAAATCTGAAACAAAAACCAATGCTAAAAAATCCAAAACAACCGATACTGAAAAAGAACCGAAATTTCAGATTCATCCGAAATGGCCACTATCGGGTACTTTCAGTTCTAACTGAAACTGAAATTCCCATCCCTAAATGGCAATATCCAGTTACCTGTCTTGGTATGCAAGTACCAGTTAGGTAACTCCTAGACTACCTAAAATAGCAGGCATTACCCGTGGGTATGAAACTTGTCACCTTCTTCAACTGTAGTCTGCTAAAGAGGGAAGTATTCTATGGCCACTTTCAAAGTTACTGGGAAAGCAGGTAAGTTTCCATCAGAGCTGTTCTTGGGCAATTAGCACACGTGGAAACATGCTACTCCCCTTTTATTCTGCAAGAACACCCGTCCTTGTAAACACTACATTTGGGGACCCAGTCATGTGCGAGTGTTCTCACGACATATAAGTGGTATAGCACATTCCGATGTGCGCTAATTGCCATGAGAACAGAGCTTCAATTGCTCTGACGGAAGTTTCCCTCTCTCCACGGTAATGTAGGAAAATGGCCTAAGATGTATAGGGGTGAGCACTCTATATAGGAAGCAGGAGAGAGATCTTGTATGTGTGACTGCTGATATTCAGGGTTGCCATCTCTCCAGGTTATGTTGAGACTCTCTGAGCCTTGACCTAGAACGTACAGACTCTGGAGGAAGACCTTAGTTCTCTGGGTCATCTGAGAGTGTCCCTAGTAAACTAGGTAAATTTTGGTTTCTGGGAGCAGTCATAGTACAAAGGGGGTGGATTTCCCGCCTTTTTTCCAATGTGGCCCCATCCTTATGGCACATCATGATGTGCCATAAGGGGGAGGTCTATATCAGAAAGGAGCATGGCAGTCCCTCTGTCCCACTTTCTTACTGACATGGCCCCATACGTTGTGGAGCATTGTGATGTAACCCTAAGTATCAGGGTTCCATTAAAAAAGGATGATGTGGCCCCTTTATCCTGCCCCACTGATGTGGCACAAGATGAGAGTCTGGAGGGAGGAGGTAACTCTCCCAGCAGAGAGGAGGCAGCGCTTGAAAAAGATGACCTTTGGATGGTGCCTTGTGCTATCAGGACTGCCCAGGAATGATGAACGAGCAAGGGGGTGGGGGTGGTTCAGACTGGAGACTGCCTCCAGAGATTAAATGTGTCACCAGGGCCGATCCTGGCCAAGAGGTCAGGACAGAAGGGTCCAAGTGCTGGGAGCCCAGGAAGGGGTTTGTCCTGAAGGAACCGTCAATGAAACATTTGAAAGTCTGAGAACTGTGAACAGTAAGTAAAATGGTACACGTAACCTAGTATAAGTCTCTGCAGGGACAACACACACAATACCTCTTCTATACCACATACTGCGTTATTCTTCCCAAATCAATCAAAGTACAGTTCTACAAAGCACCAATCAATACCTTCATTATAGAGATGTGACCCTTCCTAGGCTCCCAGTGCTGTGGTCATTTTTCTGGGCTTCCAGCAATTCTTAGGCTGTTTTTCAGTGGGCACAGCTGGGGTGGGTGGGTCCGTGTGCACCATGCAGAGTGAGGACACATGTCTGGTGCGTAAATGGGCTGGGTGTGCACTTCTACCCTCCTGATCCCGCACGGAGCATCTCAGTGGCTCTGGCACTGGGCTCAGCTGGAAGCCTTCAGCTTACCCTGCTACGTGCACCGAAGTGATCTGGGGGGCTGGATTCTGGAGCAACTCACGGTTCGAGAGCTCTGCTCTGGTATATAACATAAGCAACATTGGCGTGACTTGAAGATACATTTTACTCTTTGTCAGGGCTACCAGACTAAAGAAAGAGAAGAACCATTTCCAGACCTGGAATGATGCTCCGGCAACACAATGTTAAAAACACCCCGTAGGACTAGAACCAGCACCACAACCTAACTCCTACATAACAGGATCAGAAGAACACAGGATCCTACCTGTTTGCTAAAGCCAAGAAACAATGACCCTTTTCAAATCAAACAAATGACTGTGAAGTGGAGGCAAACCATCCCGCCCTTCGAGAAGAGAAATTGCTCTGTTTTCTTGCTCTGTGGAGCCTGGCGTTGATAACTCATTTCTGCCTGCCATTCTGTTATAGGAGACAAATGCTCCTCTCCTTTTGTGAACTGAGATGTATAAATGGATTCTGGAGGGGTACCTTTTTCCAGCTCATTGTTTAAACATTAATTATATATATTTTTTATTTTGAATACCTCAGAGCAGACCCTTCAATGCATTAAAAAAAAAAGGCATTCCAAAAGGCCTGGATATAAACATCTACTCGGTAAGCTGGCACGGACAGGACTCTGCCCCTTTTGCAAGCGTTCATCTTCTATTTGGAAGACTTGGTCTCTCCTCTCCACTCCTCGCTCCCTCCCCCCCAAGACCTGAAAGGGTTAAGCCAGCAAATTGCCTTGCTGTGCTTGTGAGACAGCATGAAGGATGGCTGCCATCGCCACGGTCAGATATGACAGAGCCAATTTGATGTGCTTCCATCAAGGGCCTTCTATGAGCTGAGCGCCCTGATGGTTTTGTTATGCGAACAGTCGCATCGCAAAATGGTTTTCCTCTCCCGCTGCCTCTGCTTCCATCTGCTGCTGGGCCGAGGCACAGCCGGCTGCCTGCCTGTCACAGCATGTATTAAAATTAGCTGGGGAGGAGGCACTCAGTTGTGCTAATTACATTTTAATCATTGGAAATGTGTTGGCAAATCAAGCCTTGATTGCCATCTCGGAGTCTGTCTCCTCCAGCAGAGTAAAGGGGCTGTCTGCATTAGCTGAGGCCTGCTGGGCTTAGTTCTTTCACACAAGATAGAATATGGGGCCTGCTGGCCCACCACTGAGACTGCTTTGGCACATTATTAAAAAGCCACAAGGCTTGTTTCAAATCATCGCCGTGTGAGATCTGCTCATTCGCACATCCCTGGGTATTCCAGCCACTTGGTACTTTTAACTATATCTTTTAGGCTGCTGGTTTACCTCGTGGGCTAAAAAAACAATTTTGCATGCGTAGGTGGGGGAAGTGGGAGCTTTTCCACAGCTTTGGACAGCTGGGAATTAATCCAGTCATCAAAAACAAAAAACGCCTTTTCTATCAACCTTCATGCAGGCTTTGTTCAAACATGACAAGAGGGTTAGATAGAATCACAAGCCTGGAAAGAAACCCAAGGGTTTAGTCCACTCCCTGCCATTAACCATGATCCGCAGTGCCTACATCATCCTTGAGAGATCTCGGTCTAGTCTACTTTTAAAAGCCTCCAGTGAAGGTCTCCACAACCTCCGCTGGAAAACAATTCCACTGCCTAACTCTCCCGAGGGATAGAAAACGTGTTCAGTTAGGGTGGCTACGTGTCCCCCATTTTAAGGGACATTTTAAAGGGACATCTCTTATTTCAGAGCCCTACAGCTCTAGAGAACATAATGATTGTCTCTTATTTCCAGTATTACTTAAACTTTTATTCATGTCAAAAGGAAGATCTCAAAAATCTTTTAAAAATACAATATACAGAGCCTATGACCTGCTCTAGTATTAATGTTGGGATAGGAGGTTAGTATGCTAACTGGTATTGCCTCCTTCTAGTTTCTTTCCAACCCCCTTGTTATTCTCCTTCCATTGTCTCATGTCCTTTTCTTGGGGATCAGGGACTGTCTTTCAAAGTATCTGTATAGAGCCCAGGCACAACAGGGTTTGTGATTTTGGGCTCTGATGCACTACAACCACCATCCACAACCCTCACAACATCCACTATTCACAACCCCCAACAACCCACAGCACTCACAACCACCACCACCAATAATATAAAGGCTTTCTAAGTAGTCTCCATAGCAAGAGGTTGCTATGGAGAAGATCGGTGCTTCTCATAATTTGAACAGACATGAAGAGACCTTGGGAGTGTTTATTGTTTCCAAAACAAAGTTTGGGAATCCAAATTTACAGATAAAGAAGAACTACAAAGCAGAAGAGGTTTTGTTTTGTATACAAGGTGTGTCTGATTGAGCAGACCGATTAGTTTAAAGAGGTGTTTCCTCCATGTTAAAGTAAAATGAAGACGACGTTTTAAAAACACATTTCTTGGTAAAATGAACAAGGTAAGTTATGCTTCCTTTGAGTGGCAGAAACACTCACTAATGAAAACAGTGCAGCCCTTTAAGAGGGTAAGGGTGGGAAGACAAGGTCGGGGTGGGGTGGGGGTGGGTTGTAAGGTGTAACCATGGGGTTTGTGCGTAGGCACTTGGCCAGACAGGGGCTTATCCCTACTCATTCTCACCATTTGTAATGGATGGCTTAATACCAGAGAGTCTTGTCTGGGATCCAGCCACACAACACCACACCACCCAGAGGCGCCTGGCTTTCTTCACTGAAGCGCTGGTTTATTTTTCAGTCAAAGTGCAGTCTCCAGTCAGTATTAACGCTGAAACAGTCCCTCCGAGAGTACCTCTGCTTAGCGCGTGTCTCGCGAATCCCCCAGCCACACACCTTCCAGTGCTTTGGTGAGCTGCTTCCAAGGTTCATACCAAGCCCTTGTATTGTAGGCTTCCAATAGAAGGGCTCCATCTTTTTCTGCAGGCAAACCCCTTTCCTGATTCCCTCCTGAGGCCCCTACATTCACTCTGTGCCCTGTACCTTCCCCTAGCTGCTGCTCAGCACCCAGCCTCTCAGTCAATTCTTGTACACACTGGCTGCCATTTCCCCCAGGCTCATCTTCTGCTGTCTCAACCCTTGCCACATTAGGGAACAAGCCTCTTTGACTCCAGCTTCAGCTCAGCATTTATACTCCTGGCTATTGCCCTCAGCTGGCTAGAAACCTGCCTGCATCTCTCAGCTGAGTTCTATTAGTCAGCTAGCCACTTTAAAAGGGCAAATACTTCCCCTGTCCAATCTTCTCCCTAGGGGCTGAACCCCTTAGGGATTTACCGACCTCTCTTTGGGGCCTAATTCTGCCACGTTTTAGGGGCATGGGTTACGCTCCCCCTTCATGGGGCAAAGGTGGGTGGGAGTAAGCTGGACCTTTCAGCAGCAGAAGTTCCAGTTTAGAGCCCTGTAGGGGTTCCAAAATCAAGTGTGAGCTTGGCACAAGTCTGACTGCACCACATTTGACCTGAGCCTGGTTCTGATGTTGGCAGGCTTCTCCATGCCACAGGGCCCAATCTGCAACAGGGGCGGCCCAGCCCACACCAAGCACCATAACATCACAGGACTCTGTGGAAGCAGGGTCTCGTCAGGAAAGGGGTAGAGTTAAGCCACTTCCCCACCTTTTCACAGATGTGCTCCCCACCCTCACAGACCACCACAATGTCACTGTACTCTGTGATCTCTAGAAATTACCCCTTCAAGAGTGAGGTCAATCACCTTTTCCTAAAATTACCCCCACTCCCACAAAGCACCATGACATCAGGGTGCTCTGTGGGGGCAGGGTCTTCTCCTAACATGCCTCCTCCACCCCAGAGAGCTATGATGTCATGGTGCTCTGTTGGGGTGGGATAGGCGGGCCCTTCAGGAAAAAGGCAGGATTAAGGCCTTTCCCTACCCTTCATGTGACATGTCACGGTGCTTCGGATGAGGGCCTTGGGTTAGGAGGGTTGCTAAGCTAAACCAGGCCTGACATCACAGGAACCCTCATGGCCTACCTACTAGGCTCCATCCAGTATGCAGGCCTTTACTGTAGCTGAGTTGTTGGTGCACATTAGGGAACAAGATGCACATACTGCCACCCCCCACACCCCCTCAAATATGCACATGTCAAAAGAAGAGGTCATGCCCACACCACATTTAAGAATTCGAAGGCTTTGGTCTCCTGCTCCTCACTAAGCTCTGGCAAGCTGTAACTGTAAATGAGGGCAAAGGGGCCACAAATGAATTAGTAAACCCATCTTCCCATTCTGCAATGAGACATGGAGCATGCCTTTGAATTTATAAAGCTGGATAATAAGCTTCTATCCCAACTTGAACAGTGCAGGGGAAAGAACAACGACATTGTTCTATCCATAACATTAGGACTCTGAATGTGACTAACTCCACCCTATGCAGGTGCTTTCAGAATCAGGCTCCTAAGGTAAACACTCCGCTACCCAAGCTATGATACAGCTTTTAAAATGAGATTGGCCAGGAGTAAATCAGCATCATCACTGTTATCTACTGTAGGACACAGAGTTTATTGTTATGCTTATGAGTGGAGACAGTTTGATTTAAATATACCCTGTTTTATGCCCCCATCTCACAGTTATAAAAAGGTTATAAAAAGGAAAATATGGCAACAGAGGTAACAATACAGAATTGGAGATAACAATACAAGATCCAAGGAAGAAATGGGTGGAAGAGAAAGTAGCAGCTGCAGAGAAGAGGCCATAAACATCATCTTCACCAGATGGTGCTACCTTCAACCTTTGATTTCAGGACATATTCTAGCATCCCACTAAACCACCTCGAACGGCACTATTACTACCTCACCACCACTCCAAACACTATCAAGAGCTCTCTAGACCAGGTCTTCTGCGACTGGCTGTTTCCCACCTTTACTGAGAGGTGTACTGTCAAGAAGTCTTGGCGTATATAGGGATGCCATCTCCCTCTACCACATTGGCAGGGAAAATGGGATGCCACTCCCCGTTCTGATACAAGCTCACCCCTTAGAGAGTGGTGTTGTGATATCATGAGGCTCCACAGGAGGAGGTGGAACTACGTAAGGGAGAGAACAGGGGGCAAAAGGGCTGCCACCATGGGTGCTAGCAGGGAGGTAGACTCTTGTCCGGCCCCAACCTTTATGAAGTCTTTGGGCAGGAGGCCGGGCCACCTTGGAAATGGGCAGCAGCTCCCACACCCATTTCGGATGTGCCCATGCCTTTTTTCTGGGCTTTGTGACATTGTAATGGTCAGAAAGGCAAGTGGTCATGTCAGAAAGGGGAAAGACACTCCCGCCACTACCACCCCTCAGTTTAATTCTGCAAGTGCCCCTGGTGGTCACTGTAGCAGGGGGGTCCCCCAGGGCCGCACT
>QEPC01007512.1:15684554-15722974 GCA_003113815.1 Sphenodon punctatus
GACTGCTCCCTGCTATAGTCACGTCCCTTGCTAATTTAACCACACCCCTTATGGGGCATCCTGATGCTCCACTGGGGCAGGGCCATACCAGAAAGCGGGGAAGTGTCCATATGGCTCACCTCCTTTCTGATGTGGCCACCCGCTTATTTCTCCAGGTTACTGGGGTGCCCCTGGCGCACCTGGAGAAACTCGGGACTTTACTTTTCCCTTTAGCTTGGTGACTGTCAAAACAGTCCTCGGTGTGGGACGCTACCAGTCCCGAAGAGTCCAGAGTAGTGCTCTTGCCCACTCCTACCCCGACACAGAGAGTCTGACTGGCAGAACCTTCCACGTCAAATAGTCCTGCTGTCATCAAAAGCAACAAGCACATGCTTAAAGTTATAAGTATCTTCTAAAAAAAATGCATCCCAGGATTGAGGCCCAAACCTTGTCATTATTATTGAGTTCAGAATAAAGACAGGCCTTATTCTTAAATGCCTTCCCTGTCTTTCATTCAGCCTTCATGATGACATGACTCCCAATGCTTAATTTGTAACAACAACAACAAAGAATTGCAGGAGCCCAAGCCTGCCCCCAAAGTGACCCCGGTGCCACCACCCCAGAAGGTAGGCCCCATCCCAGAAATTACACCCTCTGCCCCAGAAGCCATACGTCCAAGCTACAGACCTTGTCAGAGCACGGAACTGAACGCTAGTCTCCAGCTAGCAACCCAACCACTGGACCTCCAAGTCTCTCTCCAGTAGAATACAAAAGAGGAGTTCTTGTAATTTAATCTGTATGATGACCAGCTCAGGGAATAAGGCAGGAAATTCATTAATGAAAGCCAAATCAACCAGCCAGGTCTTTTCTGGCTTTTGTTTTCAATCTTGAAACGATCAATCTTGCCCTTTTTGTGGTCTTTCACATTTTGGATACACACTCCTACTGGGAACATTTCCCAGGGCTCTGCCCCCCTCCCCACCCTCGAATTTAATGACTAGGATTGGGCCCTGGTAAGCCCCCCCCCACACACAAATTAAGCCCCAATGACTCCCAAGGTTCCTTCTTTATGATTTCTAGCATTATATCAGGAAGGGATGAGAGTCACAGCTCTCTGCAACGGAAGGCTGTATTAAGCTGGAAAATTGGCTGGGAAAATTAGGCAGCCTCCTGAGCCTTGAAAGGCCACAGACGCTATGTGCACACCGAGCAGTTTGGTTCAGGAGAAAGGTCAGCCTAGCACACAGTGAGCAGGGGCCAAGAAAAGAAACGCTCACCGCTTCTATAGGCAGAAATAGCACAGAGCTTAGAAAGAAGAAGCCTCTCCCTGAAGACTTTTAAGATCTCTTCTCCCTGCCCCTTGCTGGAATCAGGAGTAACTATGGTCCTAGTTATTTAAACTTAAAGCTTTCTTAGTTGGTTCAAATGGGAAAGTACAGCTGTGCAATTCATTTTCATTTATTTTTTTTAATTCCTAAAATGAATGGAGCCCCATTCATTTTAGTAAATAAAACATGAAAACAGATGAATAAGCCCATGACTGCCATTTGTTTTCATCTTTTTTTGTTTTTAAAATTATCATTAGTGAAAATGGAAACGTGCGCGCATGCACAGAACGGGCCCGGCGACCATCCTGCATGTGCACTGTGATTTTTTTATTTTTGTAAAAAATTATTATTATTTTTTTTTTTTTTAAATCATGTGCATGCGCAAAATAGCCACAGGACCATTCCGTGCAGAATCAAACTATTCTTACAAGAATCAAACCCGATTATTTTTTCAACCCTACTGGAGAGCCCTCTCGCGACCTCCTGGTGGAGCCAATCTAGCCCAGTGCCCGTCTGTTGTGATCCCATCCATCTAGACCCGAGTGCTGTCAGTCCATCTGCCTGCTTTGCCTGCCTGACCCATCACACCCCAGCACCGATCCTGCTAGCTCTCACTGTGCCTCTCATCTGCGCCCATGACAAAAGATGCTCAAGCTGCTAGACCAACAATTAAAAACATCCGATTAGAAGTGGAAACAGAGACACGGAACACACGATCACATACGCAAAAATTGCAGGGCAGGATTTGTGTTTTAAATACAGAAGCTGAAAGAGGCTTTTTGTGTTTTACGCAAACCAAAATGCACAGTCCTAATGGGAATCTATCCAAACTAGCAGGGTAAAGGGGCATCCTGTAGGGGTCGCTGTTCAGGATCAGGGGCACGGTAAGTAGCATCAGGCCCGGACCCGGCATCAATGGGTGTTTTTAGATGGAACACAGCCACACAGGTCCACCCATCAACCATACACCTGAACGCCTGTGTGAAAGTGGGGTGGGTGGATCCATGCTCCCAGGACCTGTGCAGCACCCACTCATAGCCACTTACAGCACACCAGGGGAAAAGCCGTGCAGGGCAAGGCAAAATGGTGTGGCGACAGGCATCTGGCCCGTTTGAACTGGGGTGCCCCCCCACGCCAGCGGTCATGTCCGCAGCCCCATTGTCTCCCCATCCCACCCCCCCAGCCCTACTGGGAGCTCTTAAAAGGGTATGGCTGCCCATGTGAGCTGTGCGGGGCTGGTTGGGAGTGCATGGTGGCTGCTTGCGTGACCCCAGTGGTCAGCCAGGGAACTGCCATTAGAAACCCTCCCCACTCACTCCACGTATGTGGGAGTTCTGTGGCAGTAGACACACAGGGACACCCCCCACCCTTCCTCATTTAAAAACACCCAGAGTCAGCCAGAGTCAGGAGGGTAGAAAGCTAATATTTTGTCAGGGTACAGGCAGGGGTTCAATGCCAGCAATGATACAAGAGGGCAGTCCAGAAGCAAGGCCCAAAAAGGAATGCCAGGAACTTAGAAGCCAGGAACTCAGTCTGCTGAGTGGGCCATGCATAAGAGATTTGGATGCTCAAACAAGAGCTCTTAACTGCTCCCAGATGGCTCACCAGACAAGACACCCAAATCCCTTATGCCTGGCCCACAAGGCTCCTAATTGGCTGGGTGGAACTGAAATTCCCTCTGTGAACACATTTTTTCTGCTCATATCCAACCTTCAATCTCTCTTGAAAACCTACCTTTTCCATCAGTTTCCCCCTAGCTTCCTAATCTCCACGGACTGCTCAGTGACGCTCCCTTTACTGCCGTTTATTAAAACCCCTCTCTTCTCTGTAACTGAGGGCACTTTTACACAAGCTGGTTGTTTTGGCACGACCTGCTCGCATGATATTTCACTGAACATAAATCCAGGATCACACGCTTTGAAGGCGACTGAGCATTGTTTGCAGACCGTGAATTAAAGACCTCACAATTGAGGTATTTACTTTGCAGTCTGCAAACAATGCGCGGCCTCCTTCAAAGCATGTGATCCCAGACTTCCGTCACATCTAATCCCGTCTTGAGGGATTTTGAAATATCGTGCGAGCAGATCGCATCACGGTGACGCGCTTGCGTAAAAGTGCCCTAAGCTAAGCATGTGCATCTGCAACTTCTCAAATTTGTGACTATATCCCTGTCTCTCCCTATAGTCACCCCTCCCTTGTCTCTCCTAGATTAACTGTAACCTAACCACACTAAGCACATGTACCTACCAGTTAACCAGTTGAGAATGTTCTCCTTTCATTGGTCTCCCCCTCCTTTAGTACTGGTTCCCTTGTCTGAGATATTCTAACATGGCTCATACAGAAAAAGAGAGCTCAAATTTGTGCAAAATTCCATCCCTCCTCTAGGAATTATTATAGTATCCAAAACTCAACTCTCACATTAAACGTTTGTGGGGAGTATGTGAGCACAACGTGAAAGAAATCCACCAGTGAAGGGTGCACCAAAGGGTAAGTTACTTTCCATCTGTAAGAACATCCTTCATGTTTAGTATAACATTTATAAGGCTTGTTCAGGAGAGAGAGAAAAAAAGTGTTAAATCTTTCATCAGACTACAGACACTTTATTTGGAATCTTCACAGAAAACCCAAGAAGTGCCATAAGGTGCCTGGAATATTAGCCAAGATAAAACCTTCAGGGCCATGCACGCTACTGTTTTCAAATCTGTTCTTTCATCTGATGTGCCAGCCGAAATTACTTCTGCAACGTGGTCAGAACCAACCTGGATGGATTTATAATGCCTCAAACTGCTACGGGCATTCTTTTCTTCTGTGAAGCGTCTAGAGACGTGCAGATAATTCTCTTTAGATTGTGAGAATTTGCTAATTCTTATGCATGTCATGCATTTTCCGAGTGGCGTGTTTAGACAAGAAAATTGCAGGATATTACTGATGTCATTGGCTCAGTGTCTTAGAAAGCTACCGAAGCACAGGACAGTCCCCTTTTATGTTTCCTGGTGTGTATTCTAAAACCTTTTAACTGCTTTTTAAACATTTATTACACTTATTAGCTTTCACTGTGTATGACATGCAGCAGCAAGCCATTGCTTTACTAAAAGTAAATCTACTGACAACCAGGAGGGAGAAGACAGTCAAGGTAATGGTACAACTCATGTGGCTAAGAGATACAGAACCAAGTTTTGTTGGCCTTACTGTTGGCAATCTAACAAGCAGAAGAAAGGCCACCTTTAGAGCCAAGTTCTCATTTTATTATTATTATTATTTTATTATTATTATTAACAAACATTTATATAGCGCCAGCAGTGTACCTGGCACTTTACAAAGTAATAAAATAGACACGGTCCCTGCCCCTAGGGCTTACAATCTGAGAGACAGGAGCTGGGGGAGAGACTTAGGAAGGGGAACAGAGGGAGAGACAAGGGGTCTAACATTCATGAAGATGCGAGGTCTCAAGTGCACGTACTTGGCTTGGTTACGATGAGAATGACAGCAGGCAGGTCCATGTTGCAAGGATAAGGGTAAACCGATCGTAGGTATAGGAATAGTGGCTCAGCAGGATAAAGAGTCAGACAGAGCAGAGCGAAAGAGGTGAGTTTTCGCACTGCTCTGATTTTATAGATCACAGTGGATGTGAATAAAGATTTCTATGAGGTATGGCTTCCTTGATTTGATTTTTTAAAAGCCAAGACTGACTTACATTCCGAAAAGCCAACTCATTACTTAAGTAAAATAGAGTTAGAGGCACAGAGCTGAAATGAGTAACCACAAAAATTGGTATACTTATTAAAATTATGGGACCCGAGCCAACCCAGTAATATCAGTTACTAATTGTTACCCAGTTTATACCCATGGGCTACCTGATTTTCCAACTTCTGATATCAGATTTAGCCCATGGGCTGTAGGTTCTAGCCCAGCAAACCTACAGCCCGGGCTGTTGTCATGGATGAGCTACATAAGGATTGTAAGGCTGAGGCCCGTAAACCAGTGGCTCACAAATTTTCTGCATGCATGATTCTATATTGAGACTTAAATATAATAATCCCGTGACCATAGACACCAACAGAGAGATGCAATGTCTATCAAATAGGAACTGAGATTGCAACTCCATTTGCAGGATGGCATGACGGCAGTTGGCATCCTCGGATATAGACACATCTGCAAAGTAATGAATAATGGTAATGAATAATGGTAATGGTAATGGAATATTTTCAAGTGTCCAACTGGTGAATCTTGCTCCCATGCTCATAGTCAAAATGATCTCCATATTGGGGCTACAAAAGAATTTTCTTCTTGGCAAGACTGGTAGCTGACGCTGAGGACTTTTTCACCTTTTCCTGCTGTCTGGGTCATGGCTCATTTGTTTGAGTCATCTGGATACAATAGTGCTTACTAGTATTCATCACAATAACATTTTTAGTGTCCAAAGTGCTTTACAATCCTTATGTAGCTCATCCATGACAACAACCCTGTGAGGTAGGTCATTATTATTTCCATTTTACAGATGGGGAATTGAGGATGAGAGACAGGGACAGAGCACTCAATGGAGGAGTTCGTGCCTAAGATATTTCCCAGTGGAACAAGTGCACCCACTTCAGGCCTACACTTTTCCATTAAATTAAACTAAACTAAACTGCCTGAGTCAGACCAATGGTCCATCTTAGCCCAGTATTGTCACAACCTGACACGGCAGCAGAGGTTTCAAATTCAGGTCCAAATCCGGCTGTTCCAGGGTCTCCGGCAGAGGTCATCCCAGCATGCTACCTGAGATTCCTCCAAGCCCCCAGCAGAGGTCCCCAGGCATGCTACTAAGGGTCCTGAGGTGGAGATACCAGGGATTGAACCTGGGACCTTATACATGGAAAGCATGTGCTCTTACCATGCTATGCTCTCTCCCACCCACCCCCTTTTACACAGGCTTTGCTTCCTATTATTTTATGCACTGGTGTGTTCTGGTCAGTCCCAATCTCCGAAACCACTCTGAGCCACAATGGAATGGGTGGGCTAAACAAAACAAGCAAACAAATAAATATTAGAGTTGAGACTGTTAGGAAAGCAAGATGGCAGGCTTTGCCATTCCTTTACCCACACTCCCTAGTTTTGGACCACCTAATATTCTGGCGATAGCAAGAAAGCTTTTTATCAGGAGACTGTCCACTTAACAAAATCAGTAGCTTTGGAGTACTTACAGAAAGGTTCAGAACAAGCCAGCTGCTTGCTTTATTGGACAGGAGGCTTAATTAATTTATTTGTTTTAGCGTGCCGTACAAATGCAACTTGGCTTACATAATTTTGCTTCGCTAGCAAGAGTTACCCTTCCTAGTTTATTCTCAAGTGTCCCTGGCTCTCATTGTGTCTTTAATTGGTCTCAGTTTCTCAAGGCAAATGAAAAGGATTTCTTTCTGGTTTTGGTTCTAAGATAAGGAATAGAAAGCTAAGTTGCTAAGAATCAGACCCTCTATCTTGCAAGGAGGTGGGGAACCCCAAATCCACAAGGCTGCCACGTGACAATGACTTCAATGAATGCAGCTAAATGTAGCTGAGTGGATTCAGAGAGAAGTTTCTTAGAGCTCACCAGCTGTTCAAGAGTTAATGAACAGGATAGGGAGACCAAATATTTTCTTCAAAACAACTCCTCACGTAAGCTGCCTCTTCTCAACAGATGTAAAGGCAGTGCCCAAAGTAGGAGCTGGCAGAAACAGATGGTGCCTGAGGGCTGCTTTCTGTTTCAATGTTCTCGGGGGCTAGGCAGAGCAAGATGGGAGGTGTTGGGGGGGGGGGGGNAAAAAAGTTAATTTTGGAAACCAATGAGCCATTTTGCCTTGCGATTTCAGCAGAGTTGAGGAGGAAAGGGGAGGGGAGAGGGATGGAAACTGGGGAGGGAAGTGTCAAGCTTTTCCCTTTCTTCTTGAAAGACTTGTTTTTTTAGACATCCCTTTCAAACAAGGTAGGAAAAAATGGGTATGTAAAGGAAAGTGTTTTATCTTATTGTTCCTTCAGGAGTGACAAAAAGAAAGGAAGAAAAAAGTGTGTGTTTTCTTTCTCTGTTCTCTACAGAACAACATCGGTAACCTCATAAAAGCAGTTCCTTCACACTCAGGAGTACAGGCACATGCATACCAATGCCAACAATAAATTCCCATTGCCGCCAGTGCCTTCAATTGCCAAGGTATGTGCCACAGAGAGCCTTTTTATGAGCAGGTCTTTTGCCTGCCTGGATTCCACCTTCATAAATAGATTTTTAGTCCATTCTTGTATGTTTATTTTGTGTTGAAGAATCAAGGTCAATAAAGCATGGAAGATTTTTATTTATTTTTTGGTCATCCACGCTTTGAGTATCTGGATGAATTTTTAATATCACGCCACCAAATGCTTTGGTCTTCTCTCCTATGCTGGGACTCCATAAATCTCATAACACTTGGGAGTTCTCAGATATACTCAGCACTGGAGAAACAGCTTTAAAGTTTAGTCATTCTGATGGAATGTAAAAGCTTATATCAGTGACAGGTTGACAGAAAAAGCTGTTTTCCTTTCCATTTCACAGACTTCCACGTATGAACGCCATGAAACATGTCAGGACTTTCTCCGAGTCTATGAAGACAGAGATGGCATCTGATCCCAGCGGGGAGCCCTTCTAACCAGTAATACTGTAAAATTTTGTGATTTGAATTCTGATTGACAGCCTAAAGAAGGGCAGTGAGGAGGTGTTTACTGTATTTTATAGGCAATCATCAATTGCTTGTCTTGGCGCAAGATGTATACTTTTATGCCACACAATGCTACTTTTTAAAGCAAAATGCATTTGTATTATCTGAGCAGGTTTATAATTTCCTCTTGCTGGATGAATTACTCCTGAGCTGTGAAGATCCATGGGCTGTCGACTGCTTGTTAACAGCTTTACAGATGGATAAATGAGAACGTAAGAAATTTCACACTGGGTCAGACCAATGCTCAGTCTGGTCCAGCAAACTCTTTCTGACAGTGGTCAACTTCTGTTGCATCACGGAAGTGCACAACAGGTGAGAACGGAGCGAATCAGCAATCCATTTCCTGCAATTCACTCCTAGCTCCCCCTCTCAGAGATCTCATCCTATGACCAACTTGACTTGTAGTCATTTATGGAGCTATCCTTTAAGAACCTAGTCCTCAGGACCCAAGCCAAGAATTGTTCACCCAATGAGTATTATGTCTCATAATTTTGGATAAAAATTTTGTTCAGCCAATGAGTATTGCGTCTCATAATTGCAGCTATGTTTAGCTGCATTCATTTAAGTCATTGTTTTATAGGCATTCACTCAAGAATTTAGAGCTCCCTTCTCCTGGTAGGTGTTGAAGGAAACAGGTTTACCTATTCTGAAATCTAGCTTTTTGCATGACTTTTCCCCCCTTAGGCAAATGGCGACCTAATTAAGCTCTTAAGTTCTACTTTCATAGTTGTTTCCAAGATGTAGAAGTCAATAGGCCAGCGTATTCCAATCTTTTTGAACCAATGGATCACTGTAAACCCTCAAAACTCCTCATGCACAAAAAAACCCTGCCAAAGATGTGAGCTTATAGTGGTTGTGGCTGCACAAGGCAGGTGTGGCTTTGGTTCCCACCCCTTTGGTAACCCAAAATATTAAATTATATAGCACTGATATATTATATATGATATATTATATAGCATTTATACAGGTCACAGCTTCCCTGAAGCCAACAAACATAATTTATGGCCATTCCTCGACCTCAAGAAATGCCCCTGGTACCAGCAGGGACCACAGCTGCAGACTCCATACCACGACCATGGTCACAAGGGTTTGATGGAGCGTTTGTGAACTGGAAAAGGTGTTTTACACCTCCCATCATTGGCCAAGGAGAGATACGCCCCACCGCCCCCCAGCTAGTAATTTCCACCTCTCAGTAAATAAGCTCTACCCCCACATGCAGTTACACGTACACACTAGAAATGGGAATATAGTTTGATTTATGGATCTGAATTAGTTACGGATCCTTCTGGATCTCAAATTTTATAGATTTCCATATAGGGAATAGGATTTCCCAATTTCAATGGGAAACCAATCCGCCATTAATTCTAATAGCCATGCTAATGAATCTGTCATTGAGAAAGAATGTGTGTGTGTGTGTGTGTGCATGTGTGAGTGAGCGAATGAGCAAGATAGGGTGATCAAATCAAGGATAATCTTTTGCAGGACATGAGTTTCCATTTGAAGGACACTGAGGGATACACTTGAAACACAAAACCATTAAAAAACATACAAAACTGATTTCTTTTATCATAAAAATGTGCCTATTTCTTACAACATACGTTTGTTGTTGTTTTTTTTAAAAAAATGTTTGCGAAGGGCTAAAAAGCAACGCAGGGAGGGGTTGCAGTGCTGCCCGGTGAATTTTTAGTCTGTTGGGGTAAAGGGATGGGGGGCAAAGGGGTGGGGCCTATGATATTTGAATAAATAATGAACACATTGTTCTGTTCTACACATATGCTGCACATGAAAGAATCCAAACAGTAGAGCATCTACACTATATTGTGGGGCAAACCTGAATGCATGGACCACAACATCACAGCTGCACATCTATATTCTATGACCCTAGTCTACATATGTTACACAGCAAAGAATCTACACATCAGAAAAATATACAAGTCTAAAGGGGTGATTTGAACAACACCAACTACGCTGCTAAATTCTGACTCACAAAGAAATGGCTCAGCACTGAAAGGCAAGTCACAAAAACTCGGAAGATCAATGGCAACTCATGCACACTTTGAGCTCCCAGCACAACACAGACCGAACATTCAAAATCACAACATCTTCAATGGAGAGCTACATTCAAGGAGCACATTTTGCAATGGTTACTCAAACGCACACTCATAAAAGGCCCAAATGTTTAAAAAATAAATAGCCACCCCACGGGAATGCAGTGTACTGGGGGTGACAGGTGGCACTGCGCGGGGAGTGCAGTCCATTGTACAGCAGGGTTTGCCTTGAGGGGTGCATGGCCATGGGGGCAAGGAGTTGCCCCGGTGTGTGTGTGTGCAGAGCACTTGGGGTGCAGTGCACTGGGGCACTCATCAGAAGTAGGGTGAGGGTGTTGGAAGTGGGGTGAGGGCTGGAAGTAAAGTGTAGGGCGAATAGGAAAACAAGCACTTACTCGACTGGTGGAGCCTGCCTACAGAACTGAAGAGAACCAAAAAATGGCTGCAGACTCCTCGGGGCAAACAGTTTTGCACGCTTTCCCCTGTGCCCAGCTTATTCCTGTCCCCTGCTGGCTGAGTGCCATCCCAAACTGGCTGGCAATTGGCCAGCAAAGTCCCTTTGCCCATCACCCATTTCCCCCCTGTTACGTTACATGTCATTGGAGTGGTGCTGCGCCAACATCATGGCTACCTTTTCAAAATTTGAAAAAGGTGCCATGCGGCGCCGCTCCAATGAGCTTTTAGGAAATCTGGGAATCTGTAATTAGCACGGTGAGTTATGGATTACTCCGTAACTGCCATTTACAGTCATTTACAGATTAATCTATATCCGTAATGCCCATCTCTACGACGCACAACTCTCCCAACTTTCCAAGTTTACAGGGAGGGACAGAAGCTCTCCTGCTGATCATTCCACCTAGTTTCTTCTCGTTCCATCATCTCCCCATAGTCTTCCCAAGTGCTTTTCCTGACAGCCAATCAGGAAAGAGCTGCCTCCCCCCTCTTTCTCTCAACTGAAAAGGGAACAGTGGGATCCAGCACCCAAAAAGGGACTATCCTCCAAAATAGGGCTTGTCAGGAGGAATGGCATTTTGCCACTGAGTTCAGCAGGGGTGGAACAGAGAGCCGGGGAGGCTGATTCCATGCCCCACAAATCCCGTGCACAATCTGCACGCATGTCATTGGGAATGCATTGTTTTGCATGGATTCTACGGGGAGGGGTTTGGGATTTGTGGTCAGTGCCATCTAGCGGATAAGATACTGGATTTGTACGTGACAGGTTAGGGTTCCAATCCCATGTCAGTCATTAATTCCTTGGACAAGTCACTCTCTCAGCCTTAGTTCCTCATCTTAAAATGGGAACAACAATGACCTTCCTCCCTCACAGTATTATTGTGATGGTGAACTACATAAAGATTGTCAAGCACTGTGAACACTGAAAGGCCTATATAACAACATCAACAAGGTCTATGGCAGTGATGGACAAAGTTTCCTAAAGCTGCAAGCTGAACCCATTTAACATACTGGGGCCAAAGAGTTCTTGAGCCACAGTTTGCCCACTTCTAGTCGATGTTGAGCATAGAGATCTACTTTTAGTTACAGTCTTTGCACAAACCAAAAGACTAAAAAGATCTCCTCTGTTCTCACCATGTGATAAGCCCTACATGGAAAAATGATAGTGCTCCCCCCTCAAAAACGAAGAAATATGTTTTAAAAATAAGATGTATTGGGGAAAGAGAGAAAACCCTACAAATTAAGGCCTTAAAATCATCAAACATTTACCCACGTGCTCCCATTTGACCGCACAAACATTCTCACCACAGTCAGTGGGACCACCTCTTTAAAAATGTTTGTAGGACTGTAGCATTACTAGGTCAGGCTTAATAAAATAGGGTTCAGTGCTTTGTTTTAATATATATGAGTACAGGGTGTCTACCAAATCAAAGGGATTTCTTCTTGGAAGTTAGACCAATGACAAACACTTGATATCTTTAATCCTTAAGCTTCAGAGTTTTTAGTAAGAATACAAAAATACTTTTGTCTAGTCTAGCAATTAACTGAAATTACTTGCAGGAATGGAATACTGTAGGAGTTTTATATTTACTCTCTTAGAGAGGCTACTTTTTCCATGATGAGAAATCTTAGCAAGTCAGATGGGAATTATATGAATAAGCACTGTATAAGAGTCAAGACACTTTAAAAACTGTCTTGCTCTCCCTCCTTTGGCAAAAATCCTACTTGAGTTATCATGCAATTAAGCTAACTAATTCAATTCTCTTTAATTATGTGTTAGGAGATGACAACAGAAGAACAAATGAGCAAAGAAATGGCAGTAGGAATGTAGGATGCTTGGAGAGAAGGGAGCCAGTAGGATCACAGGTGGACCTATGTGGATAAGGACTTCAACAATTAGACCACGACGGACTCAACTAGAGATCTTCATTCAACAATGCATTGACATGGGATAAAAGATTAGATTTGTGTGTTAGAAATGAGACAGTTAGGAACAGGTTTGGTGTAAAGGGACAAGAGTTGATATAATAATGAGGAAGGGCAACTGTCTCTGATTTGGTAAAGTGCACAAAACCAAGAGGAAGACCATGCAGGAAGTGGATAGAGTGGGTGGAGGAACCTGAAAGACACTTTGGCCAAAGCATGATGGGACAAAATGGAAAGTGGAAGACATATGACTGGACCCTACAGAGGAAAAGGAAGGAAGTAAAATCTGATTCATCATTATTGTTTCTGCGTTGGCCTGTTTTGAAAGGAATGTGCAGATTTTTAAACCACCCTTCCCCAAAGACTCAGAGCAAGTAACATATAAAACATACAAAATATACGTTATATAAAAATTAAAAAATGCCCCCCAAACTCCTCCCTGGAACCTATCCTCCTCCTGCTAAATCCTTGGGAAAATAAATAGGTCTTACATTGTCCACCACTACCAACTCCAATCTTCAGATTCTGGCTTTGGTGGAGATCCAGAGCTGTGGAGTAGCCACTGAGAACCTTTGTCTGAGCCCTTTCGCTGTACAGACTTGGTGCGCTGAGGGAACCTATAAGAGGGGGCCCTTTGCTGACCCTAGGGATCATGATCGACCATAGAGCAGGAGGCAATTTTCAGGTGATTTGAGATAACGTTACTTCCAAAGTTTATAACTGGATCTGCAGAGTTTAAACCTTTCATGACATTGTACGGGGCTAATGTTACCTGAAGAGTTAGACTATTGGGAGCCAATAGTCATATCTGAGAGCACATTAAAAGGCATATTGCATGATGATGATGTTATGCTATAGTTGGAAGAGGAAAATAGTTTGAGTAAATCATCAATTTGATTTTGACATATGTTATTTACAATATGCAACAGATGTTCTCCAAATGCTAATATGAAAATACAGGCCTTTTATTTCTCTCTTTTCCTGACAGAGTAAGAAGTACAGCTAATATAACCATCTTGGAAAATCCAAAGATTATCTCAGATTTTGGAAAATGCTGTGTTGAATCATTTGTCTTATGGTATGGCATTTTCGTAACCCACTAGGTTTAAACATCGCAAACTACCATTTTCTAATAATGATTCTTTATTTTTGGGGTAAAGACCAGGCTCCCAAGAAACCTCAATTAAATATAAGCAACAGTATTTTTATACTTCAGAAATAAAATTGCAAAGACCTAATAAGTTGAGAGTGCGAGTGTGAGCGCGATCGAGAGCACTAGTACATGCACTCCACCCTCTACTGGACGGAATCAGAACTACTCAATCGTATTTCTTATATTAACGGACATCATGGAATACTTCGTAGCTCTATCGATAAACGCCAATGTTTTTGGAACAGAAGATGTATCAATACAGTTGCATTAGGGAATCTGCACTATCGGTAGAACAAAACAAAACCCGACTGTATGAATCATCGTCATCATTTCTCCTTTCCTCGTTGCTAGCACAAAAAAAGAACCAATCACTGGCTGCTACGTACAAAAACTTAATGTACAGACAGTTCAAAATATTCTACCAGGGATGGAATACTTATCTATTTAAGCGCCCCAGGTCTGAGTCTCTACTTTTAGCACCATGTATTGTCATTGAGAGTTGCGTAAATCGGGGTGAGGAACCTGTCTCCTCCACCCCCCATGGGCTGCATCCAATCCAGCCAAAAGTTCTGCACCTCTGCCCAGAGTACCCTGCACAGATGTAAATCTGGCTGGGAGCACACCTTAGCACCCAGAGACCTCCCACTCCCTGCATTCTGCCTGGGAAATAAATGTCTGACTGCAGGGAACAAAGGTTTTTGGAGAGCCTCCGGAGGCCATAAGTAGGAGGTTCCACAGGCTGGAAATGAGCCATGGGCCAGAGGTTCCACATCCCTGATGTAAATGGATACCAACTTGGAATAGTACCTTTTTACACCACTTTGCCCAAACAGATATGCAAAGTTGCAGCGGGGGTGGGGTGGGGTGGGGTGGAATCTCAGTTTTCTTACATGCTACAGGTTTGGTGAGGTCATGCCACGTGGCTACAAAACCTTTGCAGTGTTGGCAGGGCTTTCGACTAGAGCTGCCAAGAATAGTAAATTATCTGCAGCTAATAATTTGCTGTTTTGGATAGTTTGACCATTATCAAGCTGTTAATCTATTACTGTGTTGGCTAATTGAATAACTGGATAATACCTCAACGGTTAACTGGTTTACTGTGTTATGGTTACTCTATTACTGTGCTTTCGAGCGTTACCACTACTAGTTTGAAACCAGGTCTACGGGTAGGGGAGGATAAACAGGAAAGATTATTATTATTATTATTAATTTTATAGCGTCCCTCCCTTTCCCCACCAAATGTCAGTCACGGCACTTCACATCAAATACAACAAAACAATATGAAATCCCTTTGCAAGGAGCCTTGCGGGCCCCAGTGACATGAGGTTTCATGAGTATTAAGCTAGAAATAAAACCATAGGCATAAGTGTACAGGCACACAAGCCCTGCAGTGCAGAGAGCCCCAGTCTCTTAGGGGAAACTATGTTTAACTGAACATCAAAAATTAGTCACCAAAACATTTCCCGTTTCTAATGGGTGCAGAGTGTGTCTCCACCAAACATTCCTGTTAGTACGAGATCCCACACCACCGTTTTTCACAGGGCCTGAAATTCCCTGGATCCAGCGTCGCCTGTACAGAAACTGCCAAATGAGGCAACATAAAGCAGCAGGAGAAAATCCTGGCAACGCTGAAGAGAGTGCCGAAACTCCCATTTACTCCAGTGCAGTTGCAAGAGGCTTCCTCAAGTCACCACCCCACAAATTCCAGCTGCTGAGAGCCTTGCAAATAGAAATATTATTTATTTATTTAACCACATTTATATGCCGCTCCCTCCTGCACAAGCATCTTGGGGCAGGCAACAGTATTTTAAAACAAAAATAATACTATAAAGTACATCAACAGTTAAAATAACCCAACAATAAAAATACCCAACCCACCCTCACCCATCTCCCTCGGCAAAGGCCCGGCGGAACAGCCAGGTCTTATATTGTCTACAGAAAGAGAGGAGGCGGACCTCCAATGGGAGGGAGTTCCACAGCCGTGGAGCGGCCACGGAGAACACCCTCCTCATGGTCGACACCCGGGAAACCAGGGGGAGTTCAAGGAGGGCACCTCCGGCCGACCGCAGGAGCTGATCCAGAATCTGGAGGGTGAGGCGATCCTGCAGATAAGTGGGTCCCAGGTCGTTTAGGGCTTTAAAGGTCAAAAACAACAACAACCTGAATTGGGCCCGGAAGACTATCAGCAGCCAGTGCAGAGAGGAGAGCACCTGAGTAATAGGCTCGTGGCGCCTCGTCCCCCTAAGGAGATGGGTTGCTGCATTCTGCACCGGCTGCAGTCTCCAGACTGTCACCAAGGGTAGCCCCACGTAGAGCGTGTTAAAGTAGTCCAATCCTGAGGCAATAAAAGCATAGATGATTGTGGCAAGGTCTGAATTGTCTTATGGCTCCTCATCCCCGAGACTGGAAAGATAGCACTCACTGCTATTGTACATGACAGGTAAAAAGATAGCAGTAAAGTCACATCTGGTATCATTAATACTTTAAGAGACTAAAAAAAACCCCAGTGTCATTCTTCAGGCAAAGTGACAGCAGTTCTGTATCTGCAGAAAAGCAAAACATGCTGCACAAACACACTAGCAATTAATAGGCCTGAAACGACAAATCGTGGCGAGTGCTTTTTCAAACGGAAACAGGTCATATGCCTTCATTCCGCAACACAGAAACTTACTGGCTTTTCCACCTTTTTGCCATTTGTCATTAATGTTGCTCACCCCACTTTCCCAAGTGGTGGGAAGTTTTATTTCACTGTTTTTTCTACCCTGCACCATCCTGCTCACAGAGCAGTTCCAGGGGCAGTCTTGCTGGGTCGGTGTCCCCGCGGCAGGAGAGAGAAACTGGAGACTTACTGTGTGGTATAAGAGTCCATTTACTTACAAATGGACAAGTTGAAAGGAAGGGCTGGGAGGACCAGCTGCCAGTTCATCCAGTCAGATCCAGCTGAATCACCCAGCCCCAGCACACCAGGGGTTCTCTAGAAAACCATCTCTTTCTGTAGCCTTCAGTCCCCAAACTAGCATGCAGCTCTTCCCTCTCTCCCCGCAAACCGAAAGCTGTCCCACCCAGTGCTCAACACTGCCCAGCCAGTACTTGGTCCCACCTGGCTAGAACCATGGTTATAAGACAAGGGGCTGATAGGCAAGCTCAGGTAGGGCTGATGGCCATATACAATGTAATTAATTAATTAAATTAAAGACTTCTACCCGTTCCCGCCAGCCTTACAGCACCTCGAATGTAACAGCAAGTTACGTTCCAGGAGGATGAATCCCAACTGGGAGTTACATTCCAAAGGGTTCCCCAGACCCACAACATTATTTTTCATAAGTTGAACAGAGTTGCTACAGGGCCAATTCCAAGCCCGGTGTGTGCCTTGAGCACACACCCCCAGAGGCTGTGGAGATGCAAGCTTTCTGGGGAAGTGCTGCAAATTGCTGTAATACTGTCGTAAAAGTCCCGAAAACCAATGAAAAATGTCAGAAAGTGACAGAATTAACAGGAAATCATGGAAAATCACAGGCATCGACATCGGCAATGGTGGAAGCATGGAATCACTGGAGACTGACAAAGCACCAATGCTCACAAGCACTTCCAAAGAGTCAGAATTTCCCTGTACAACAGGCATACTTGCTCTCATTTCAGCCATAGCAATTCACTAGTAGAGCAGCAGCCAAGGTTTGACAAGCTCTCCAAAGCTGTTGAGTTGTTTCAGACTATGTCAATGGGATGATAACACTCCAGCTGGGGATTGCCCACCGAGTCTTGCAGGTGAAAAAAGTGTCAACCTAATAAACCACAGATAGCCGTCAACTGTTCCCAAATGGAAGAGAGGAGTGTTGCTTAAGACACCTGTTGCGCTGGCAAAAGTAGTATGTGCACCTGTAATGGCTCATGAACATCACTGGAATGCCAAAAGTTTATTGTAAAAGATACTGCATTAATTGCTAACAAGATAGCGTCCGGGGTCGTAAACAGGACTTAATTTGTGTCGTAGTTCACCAGAGCTCAGCCTCAGCACTTCTTTCACTCCAGGAAGTGGCCCCAACATCTCTTCCAGATCCTGTCACTATTTCTACTCTGAAAGGCTGCACCACTAGTTGAATGCAGAAGCTCAGCCTAGCCTCAGATACTCTCCTGAACAAATCGGGGCTGATCAGCATCGCTAAGCTGCTGATTGGTAGCAACAGTGCCAGCCACTGCCCCATCAAGCTTAGTCTGGCCCTGAGCAAGGGCTGACAAAGTAGAAGTGAGAACAGCAAGTGGTAGGGATGGGCGAACAGAACGCGGTTTGGATGTTCGGTCCGAAACCTGAGTTTGGGTTCGGCTGTTTGGTTTGGCGGAGTTCGGTTCGGCCGAACAGCCGAAAATAGCGCTATCAATACCGAAACTGAACTCAATTTTTTTTTTGGTATCGGTATCATTTGACCCTGAAGCCACACCGGGTCTCCACTCCTGGTGCCAGGAAGTCTCCTCCTCAGCTGCCTCCCACTTCCAGTCACGTTTTTTCTGCCTTCCAGTCACGTTTTTCCCACCCCCGAACTCATCCAAACTGTTCAGCTGTTCGAGCATTCGGTTCGGACATTCGGTTTGGTCGTCCGAACAGGCCGAGTTTGGCCCAAATTCCAAACTTCCCAACCGCATTCGCACATCCCTAGCGAGTGGGTGGAGTCAGAGGACGGAGATCTGGCATCCTGTCTCCACCATCCCCTTTGAATAATCACAGGCTTTTGAGATCAAGGGGTGGGACTTCTGTGGCACAGGTTGGAGCCCCCAAAATAATCTCTCGTTTTCCTTTTACAAATGAAGCACGGATTGTAAATACTTACAGGATGAGATACCACAAGACTGGGAGAGGATAATTGCTCCCAGGTGGAGATAGAAGGGAGAATTGCCCTCAGGTAAAAGTGTTGTGTTGGGACTGAAATCGAAATTCCATCCAATTTCCATTTTTGACAGAACTGAGTGGTTCGAGCAGTCCGATTGGAATTTAAATTGGACAAAATTCTGATCAGCATTCTTAGAATCTGCACCCAAAACAGTATCTGTTTCTCCATTTACTTTGATATTTTAAATCATTGTAGATACTCTGACTTTTCGGACGTTTTAGGGTATACGGTTATTTCCCTGAACATCAGAACCCAAATGACCTAAGAAAAAATAAATGAAAAAACGAATCCAGGAAAACTAAACAAATACTCGATTTAAAGCAGGGATGAATCGTATTTTTGCTGGACTTGATTCGAAGTAGGCAAAATTGACAAAATGGTATTTTCCGAGAATATTCATTTCAGCCATATGAGTAGTACATGAACAACGTAACGTTCAGAAAAGAAAATGGGTACTTTCATTGTCTCTTCTCTCCTTAGCCAAATGCAGTAGGAAGCCCATTCTGACCCGCACTTCTTATTTATTTTGGCTCCAAAAGGCAGTGACTCTTTCTACTGAAGTAGAAGAAAAAGGGGGCGGTGGGAGGATTTTTGATGCTTATCTTATTATTTTTGTCTCCCTGACATACATCGTTCTAGGTGATCCCAGATTTATGACCCATGTTTGGGGCTGCTGGGATAAGCCTCTATGCCTGTAGCTCAAATTGTTTGAGCCAGCTCTGGGATTACCTAGGGCTTGCCTACCGTGTATAATTATGTCAGTGGGATCAGACAGTCTCTTGAAGTCACCGCAGTGAAGTCGCCTGTGTGTTAGCAGAGACATCTGGAACCTTTCCCATATTAAATCTCTCTAGGTTGGCATCTCCAAATGCCAACAGAGAGAGAGAAGGCATCAAACCCTTCTGTGAGGGAAGTACACAAGCAAATCCCTTTAACAAATAATGCTAATGGGCAGAGATGAAGCCAAACTTTCTCTCTGAGGAGATGGACTTTTCTAGGTAATGCAGTTTGCAACACACACACACGTCTGCTGACATCTAGCACCGTCTGAATAACCGCGTGCTTAAATAGCTTGTAAATATGCTGGCGAGCTCAGACTACCTACTGCTGCTAGCAGCTGCCCATTGTCATGGCCCTATGAATCTTGAACTGCTTGCACTTGCAATCATTTCTGCAGAATTTGATACGTCATCAAATTCTCACAGAATCTGAGTAAGGCCTTTCCTTACTGCTCCCACTGCCAAAACTCTAGTCCATGGCTCCTGTCATCTCTCGCCTTGACTCGAATCACGAAATGTCAGAAATAGAAGAGACCAAGAGACTCATCTTTAGACAACCCTCTGCTTGGATGCAGGATGACTACAATTGCAAAATCTCGTTCAGATGTCTAGCCAGCCTTTTTTTTTTAAAACCCCTCCAGTGATGGAGAGCCTACAACCTCCCTTGGTGACTTATTCCATTGCTGCACAACTCTGTTAGGATTTCCCCCCCCTGATATTTAACTGAAATCTACCATCCTGTAATTTGAACCCATTATCTCTAGTCCTGTACTCGGTAGCAACGAAGAACAGTTTCTTGTCGTCTTCTTGGTGCCAGCCCCTTTATTTAATTTATTTAAATTTATATCCCACCCTTCCCTGAAGACTCAGGGCGGGATAGTATAAATATAAAATAGAATTAAAAAATCTCTAAAAATGTCTACCCTGCCCCCCAACCTCTATCCCCACCTGCCAAAAGCTTTGCCAAACAAAAGTCATATACTCCCCCTGAAATATGCTCAAGCTTGGGTTCTGGAGGACCTCTGGCGGAAGGGAGTTTTCAAAGTACGGGGGCGGCAATTGAGAATGCTTCTCTGTGGGGCCTTTTTGCACGGACAAAATTTGCTGGTGGTACCCACAAGAGGCTATTACTGGACGACTGCAGGGGCCACAATGAAGCATGGAAGGAAATGTGGTCTTTCAGATACGTGGGTCCCAAGACCTTTAAAGGTCAAAACCGGAACCTAGAATTGTGCCCAGAAAACTGTAGCAAGCCAGTGCAGATTATAGAGCACAGGGGTAAATGTGCTCATGGCGACCCACCTCAGAAAGTAGTCAGGCTGCTTCATTCTTCACCAGCTGCAGCTTCCAGCAGGCATTTGACATTTGCAGACTGCTATTGTGTCTCCCCTTAATCTTCTCTTTGCTAGAATAGACATAAACCAGTTCTTTTCAACCTTTCCTCAGGAGGCTTGCTTTCCAGATCCTTATCAACTTGGTTGCCTTTCTTTGAACTTACTCCAGTTAGTCATTGTTCTTCTTAAAACGAGGCAACCCAAACTGGAAAACTTACTGTACTGCAACCTCCTTCTCATTCACCTTCCCCGCTCTTACCATGGCCCTCCTATTTCTATTCATGATTCTACTGACAAGCTCATCCAACCCCACTTCCACTACGATCATTTTCAAACCATTTTCTGCTCCCCACACTGGCTCCCCCTCCTCCTTTGTATGCAACACAAACTCCTTGTCTTCATCTTGAAGGCTACTCATGGCCTTGCTCCCCATACGAGTCAACCCATTGCACCCTTCATCCTTAACCCAAGGACTGCCAATGTCCGATTTATGTCAAGGGTAACTTTTACCCAATCCATTTGTGTTTGGCTGGGTTGGTTTGCAGACTAGTTGGGAGATCCCCCTACTCTTGACATCATGACCCTTTCTGACATGGGCGAGCCATGTCTCCGACATGCCCTGCCCCTTGCAGAACATAATGTAACAGGGTTCTGAAAAGGGTGGGGCTACTTTGAGTTTGGCCTGGGTCTATGCTTTCTACAGTTGGCGTTAGAGGGCTGGACTTCCGGAAATCAGATGATTAAAACAGGTGGCCCAACAATGAATCACTTTTGTCTCCTTTCTATGAGGTGTTACAGGGTCTGCTATGTAAGTAGGGACAGGATCAGATTTAGAGCCACAGGAGTGTCAGAATGGAAGGGGGGGGAATCAAGGTCAAGATCCAGAAATGAGGCAGAGCAGGATCAGAAATCAGGCTGGGATTCAGGACAAAACATAGAGTCAGGGACAAAGGATGGCACAGAAACAGGAAGTATTCAGATGTTCTGCTCAGCTTCCTGCTCCTACCAGCCAGCCTTGCATCTTGGTCTGAATGGCCACAGACCAGGAAGCTGGGAGATGTCGGCAGGGCTAAGAAATAAGACACCTCAGCTGGAGGAGTGACTTGACCAGGGCAGAAAGGCCCTTGGGCGGGTGGTTGAGCTAGAGGCAAAGTGAAGCATTTGCTCTGCAGGCCCAGCTACTGCTCGACTTTGTCCATTTGACTTTCAGCAATCTTTATAAACTTGACAGGGAATGATAATGCATTTCAAGCTTTGATGAAAACCTGACAGTCTGAATGTCTTTTGGTGACTTCTATTATTACAGGCATAGCCAAAGTTTCCAACCTCAAGAGCTGTGTACCAAACATGTGGCCAAGAACCACAAAAGACACACACACACACGCGTGTGCGCACACAAACCTCTCCTGAGTCACAGTTTGGCCACCTCTGTAATATAAGCTCAGTTTTGAAGTGGCATCCTGAAACCTAGGGGCTTAATTTAGTTATCGAATCTTGAGCCAAAGGGCGGAGTCTCAGTTGATGAAATGGTGTCTGACGTAGCATGTTAGGTGTGGCTTGTTCGCATTAATTAAAAGTGGCATTTTATCTTCATTTCATCAGTGTCTCAGTACAGAGGCTACGATATTGGGTGGGCAAGCATCTGTCTATGATGCTGTAGAGATGGAGACAAAGTAGTTCAGGTGATATCCACTATTGGACCAACTGTAGTTGTTGAGATTATGCAAGTTTTCGAGCCACACAGAACCCATTGGTTCAATAAAAGATATCACCTGAACTTCTTTGGGTAAAAACAAAAGGGATGGCCATGTGGCAGCAGCCTGACCCAGGGTGGGAAGCTGTGACAGACACAGTTCGGACCGCATTGGGGGCACCAAACAGACACGCCTGTGGCCAAGGCGCATGCTGATTGTGTAGCTGGCTGGCCTCCTCCCCACTGAGCCCAGCCCGTCTGCCCCCCACCATGTCGGCCAGTCATGGTGAACCCAACCCAGGCCAGCATTCTGGCCTGGGAACAGATGTGATAGTCTGCTGTGGCCCACTTGGATCAGGTCAGGCAGGCCTTAGTCCGGGCTGTGACTTTCGTGGTTTTCTGAGGTTGGAGCTTGACTAGCCACCGACACGACCTGGAGGAATATCAGTCCAACATCTGGCAGCACCTGAGGTCTGGTTCAAAGCGGGCCACAGCGGGCTGCTGTCATGTCTGCTTTTATTCTTTGCCTCCATCTCTTACCTTCAGGATCAACATAACAACCACTCATGGAGGTGGGCCATGGCTCAGGTGGTAAATTGCATGCTTTGCATTTATAAGTTCCCAAGTTCAATCCCCAGCATCTCTGATTCAGGATCTCTGGTAGCACACCTGGGTAAGGCCTCTGCCAGGGATTCTGGAGGGTATCAGGTAGCACGCTTAGGTGAAGGCTCTGCCAGTAGGGATGTGCGAACACGGTTCGGAATTTCGGGCCGAACTTGAATAGTTCGGTCAATTGAACTGAACTTTCAAACCAAACTCGAATTCAACCGAACTGTTCGGTCAAATCTGAACCAGTTCAGAAAGCCAAAAACCCCGGGTTTGAATGTACAAACTTGGTTCAGAAGTTCGGAATTTGACAGAACTCGAATAGTTTGGTGAACCGAACTTTCAAACCGAACTGAAAATTTCCAAACTCGGTTCTGTTTGCACATCCCTATCTGCCAGAGACCCTGGAGAGCTGGATTTGAAACTCCGCTGCCTTGTCAGGTTGTGACAGTAAGTAAGATGAACCACTAGACTGACTCAGGCAGTTCCTTATATCCTCTCTCTCTCTGACACTGTAGGCAGAGGATATTTGGCTTTGGAACAGGGAGCTGGATTAAATTATGCTTGCTTGCAACTCTGTAGTTCAAGGATTCTCATCATTCATCAGCTGTAACCTATGCTGTGTCGGTGTCCTACCACATGGGCAACGTTCTTTAGAACTTGTGGCTTCTCTCCACAGGGCAAAATGGTTTTGCCGACTTCCCAGTCCCTAATTGTGTGGTCAAAATATTCTATGAAGACCAAATGCTTTGTTTTCTTAGTTACAGACCTTTTGATCAGGTTACCATACAATGTGCTGGCATTCCAGGCCCGCATGATGTATGCTTGCTGTCAGTGCTGAAATAACACTAAATGCGTTTGAGCAGGCTCCACCTGCTGAGCAATATGTTCTCAATCCCTCAGGCAGAACTGAGTACCGCTCGCCTAGAAAAACTTCCACCCACCCAGCAAATGGCAGAGCAATGAAGTATGGGCGCATGAACACGCACACATAGACACAAACACACAGACACACACACAGAAGGGAGAAAGAAAACAGAGGACATGCATGTCAGGCCTCATTTCCCTGCGACAAGAAAAACAGCTCTCTCGTATGTATTTTAAAAACAAGCACAGCCTGCTAATCGCAAACATCATTACCACAATTGGCCTAGAAGTTGGCTTGTTGACGGTTGATTCATGGATTCTTATTGCAAGCCAAAAAAAAGAGAGCAAAGATGGAACTTAGAATTATTATTTTTTAAAAAATAAAATAAAATAAAAGAACTCTCAAACCTAGTACCATGCCGAGATGCAGGGGGCTCATACTATCTTTCCTGCAATGCCTTAAAAGCTCATCAGTTGACACTCATCTCTCCTGAACTGATCAATTTGATTACTCCATACCACCTATAGTTTTCTCATCACACAGAGGAATTACCGGGCTAGGGAACCAGGACGCGTCCTTTGCAGAGGGAATGAAGACTGAATTATTATTATTATTTTTTTATAAAGATTCCTCAGGAAACGCTAGCAGGTTGAGTGGAAAAGGTCTGTGGTTCTTTTCCCCGTTATCAGTTCTGCTGGGTCAGGTCTATGTAGTGATAACATAAAGAAGCTGTGATGCCCACCTTTGACGCGCATAATGAACGTAATAAGATAAATGCCCTTCCATCTGGTGAATGAGTTCTCGACAGGTCAAGTTAAACAAAATAATTAATAGTTTTAGACTAAACGGATGCAGCCCTCCTGTTACCTGCTCTGAAAAATCATGCTGCAAAAGGGCGGAGGTTGCTTAAAAAAAAAAAAAAAAAAAATGTTCTGCAACTAGAGTGAAATACTCTTAGAGTTGTCTACACCCCCGCCCCCCAGAACAATTTCGCTGTAAGTGGAGACTTCACTGCTATCAAGATTGCAATTTGCACCCTGCGGTGCAATGAAACAATTCAGGAATTTCATCCTACTTTATAATAGAGTTTCACAAGATCAAAGTTCACTAAGAAGTAGTCTCTGCTGGGCTTGTCCCCCAGTCCCTAGGAGTACTGCAGGGTCCATCAAGCAAATAACAAAACCAGATAAGGTTAAACAGGGATTCTTGTAGTCAGCAAAGCAACCCATTGTCAGAAATCACGAGCTGCAAGTAGTTATGGATATTTCTTGTATAGAGGAAATTTAGAGCCATATGAGCAATTGAAATCTATTCTGCCTGTGAAAATTCATTCTCTCTCTCACACAGTGACAAGGGGTGGGGGGAGGGTACCAGTAAGACAAATGATTCTAGTGGTATATTGTACCTAATTATGGAACAGCTGTACAAAAAACCTGATCTATATATTGTATACACCATCATGGCATGTACAACCTGTAAACTACATGTTACCAATAATTTAAATATTTCAGAAAGAAAGAAAGAAACAGAAAGAAGATATTCCATGAAAATATCACTCAGGAATAAAAATAAGAATTCTTACATCCATGGGGCCATTTCCCATTGGCACAGGTTTCATGGTTGGAGATGGTACTGTCAAGAAACCATCATAGTCAAGGTGTTAAATGAGGCGTTGGGCTCTGAATTTGAAACAGTAGATGCAGAAACATACCATGTTTTATTCCTCTCTTTAAATTTGGTTACGTCTCCTTGGATGTTTCTGAAGTCAATATGGCTGCAGTCCTCAAAATATAACTGTTGTAATGGAAGCCCACCGAGATCAAGGTGGGCCAATGGCGGAAGGGTCCTCTAATGCCCAAGACCCTAGGCAGCAAGCTTCAAGGCTGGCCCTGATTAAACTGGAAGGTCAATTTCTGTGTATGATGTGATTTGACCACTGTATTGAAAATGCTAAAGGGAGAAAGAGTTGTTGGCAACAATCTACTTGCAGCCTCCAGACTTCATTGTTATAAATCATTAGCACAGAACGGAAAAACTGACAGTAATTAAAACTACCCTGACACTCTCACAGTAAAGATGTGGGATTTACAAGGAGGTAGCAGTCCTGGGTGAGCAGGTTAATAAGGGAAAGACTTTAATTTTCTTGTGCCTCAGGGTGTCGACTTTTCAATTTCCTGGAGGGGGGGCAGAGCCAAACAACATCTATGTCTGCCCCACAGTAGGCGGAGCCTGCCCCCAAATTGCACACTTACATACTCAAACTAGGCCACCCAAATCTCTCTCTCAAAAGAATAGTCAAGAGAGTTCGCCCCACATGCCCCCAAATCCTCCCTCCAGCACAGCAGCCCCTTCCCCCAGCACAGTAGGCCCGGCCCAGAGTCCCTTCTCCCCGCACCCCAAAACCCCAGACAGCACTTACTCAGGGGGCGTGGCGTCTCCCTCCATACTCAAGACTTGGCGGGCAGGCCCGGCCAGCCGGACATTCCCTTCCCATATAGCAGCAGTGGGGCAGCAGCTTTTCAGGCTCCTTCTGGCCAGCCACTTTGCTTCCTCCTGGCCCTGGGTCCTGCCCCCTCCAGTCCCACAGGTCCAGGGACGGCTCCAGAGGGGTGCGTCGGTGACCAGAATATATAATATAATAAATTCCTTTATTGTGTAGCCGATAGGCGTTTACAATATACAAAATAATAATAAAAAAATATAATACAAAATACAAGATATAAAACCCCACAAAGTCCGTAGACTCATGGTCACAGTTTAAAGGGAACCTTAGCACCAAAACACACTACACTACAACAAAAGATCATAGCAGTCATACCTTAAGCATCTGGCACTACGCCTATATCACGTGCCCGCCCCCTAAGTTTGCACCTGTCTTCCACAGAGCCCCCTGTGAGGACCGGCAACTCAAGAAATCCTGGGTTATCGGCCCAGTTCATTTCAAGCAGAGCCAGAGGGCAAAGGGAACCCACACTTCCTTAAAATTGGTTCTCTTATCATCAGCATTGCCCTAGCACCGCTCTAGTTGTAGCATTATCACTGGGGCTCAGCAGTCTGCACAATGGCCAGGCATTTGCTTTGGAGTATAGATCTGAAAGGATTTCCCCCATGTATTTCAGTCGTAGACCCGTCAAAGTAGGGCACTGCAATAAAATATGGGACACAGTGTCTACTTCTCCCATATCGCAAAGCAAGCATACCCTTAATTCTTTAGGGGTACCCCTATATCTGCCTGCTACCAGGGCTGAGGAGAATGAGTTAGTCCACATTTTAGTAAAAGCCATGTGGCTAGCTGAGTCCCACCAAGCAAAAAGATAGTTGGAGTCAGTCGATTGTGGGTTATAAATCACGATCCCAGGGGCCACCGCCTGGGAGGCCAACAGTGCTTGTTTGGTCTGCTGAGATTGATCTCGGAGTCGCTGCAAGACCACCCTCTTGAAAGCCTTAGCTCCCACACACCACACGGTCCCAGGCAGCCAGAATAGATGACATCTGAAGCCGCTGCTGGGCCTGGCGCCGCTACAGCTACTAGATGTGTTATGGAGGTGGGTGCCACTTGCAGCACCGCTCTCTCTTCACCCACGCTCCTTCTGGCTGCTTCCAGCTTCCTGGCCCCTCCCAAGAGATGTCAAGGCCTACCAGAGCAGTGCGGCCAAATGATGTCATGTGGCTGCATCGCTCTGGGAGGTCCTGTTGGGAGGGGCCAGCTGGAAGCGGCCAGAAGAGAGGATTAAGAGAGAGCAGCACTGCCAGTTTTNGGGGGGGGGGGGGGGGGGGGGGGGGAAGAGGAAGACAACTGGCAGCCCCTCCCACCCAACACAGCTGGGAAGGGAGGAGGAGGAAGGGAAAGGCTCCGATCCTTATGGCTCAGCCAGGGGCACAGGGACACAGCCCCCCCCCGGAAATATCGTGGGGGACCTTCAGCCCCCCCCCCCATAGTCTACGCCATTCAGTTTTTGTTACATCACTGGCACAAATGCCTCCAGCCCTAAAATAGACAGACTCAAGGGGACAGAGAGATCAGAAGGGAATAAGACACAGGCTAGAAAAAATGTTATAATTAATTAACAGTCCTCCCATGAGAAACATTTAGCATCATGTAATCAGTGGCACTGAAATCAGTGGCAGTCCCAGTAAACCAGTGGTTCTCAACCAGCGGGTTGGGATTCATCCGTGGGTCCTGGTATATATAGCCTGAGGGCAGGGTGCAACGGGTACGTTAGCCTTGGATCAGCTGTGATATGTCCCCTGTCTCATCCTCTCCTGCTGCTTGTTCTAGATGCCTATACTTCTGAGGGTTGGCTGTGGGGGGTGGAGATGAGGGAAGGGGCAGTTTCCTACAGCTTTACCACCTTCTGCTGCTTCTGACTGTCTCATTCTGGATCCCTGCTATGCCCAGAATTGCCCCCTCCCCTGTTGCTTGGACCCTAAAACTGCTAAGCAAATATCAAAATGAATTCAATTTATTTATTGATTTATATAAAGTTTATATCCTGCCCCCTCCTACCTGATGGCGGCTCAGGGCAGCTTAAAATTTTCATAACACATATACAATACAATAAAAATCTAAAACACAATATAATATAAAACCAACACTCGAACAATAAATAGGTATCCCATAAAAAATTAAATTCCATCCTCTCCATTACCGTACCCACACCCACTCCCTCTCTCCCCTTTGCCAAGTGCCTGGCGAAACAGAGAGGTCTTACGCTGTCTTCGGAAGGAGGAAAGATCCAGACATGGACAAACCTCTACCGGGAGAGAGTTCCACAGGCTTGGAGTGGCCACAGAGAACGCCCTCTCCATCATCCCTGTCCAACAGACACGGGGGACTTTAAGAGGGACGCCCTCGGATGACCGCAGGGGCTGATCCAGGACCCAGGGGGTGAGGAGTTCCTGCCGATAAGTAGGGCCCAAGTCATTTAGGGCTTTAACGGTCAGTACCAACACCTTGAATTGAGTACAGAAAACTATGGGCAGCCAGTGCAATGAATGGAGAACTGGTGTAATATGCTCATGGAGAACTGTCCTCATAAGGACATTTTGCACTTGCTTCACAAGGCCCAAATCAAAGCAGGTGAATTCTCCTAATATGGTATTACTATTTGCAACTAAAATTCCTTTTGGCACTATTTGACATCATAAGCTAAACGGGCTTCAATTGTACCTCTTTGTTTCACTTTAGGGATGTTAGTTGCACATTTTAAAATTGTTCATCTTTTTTTTTTTTTTTTTGTGAGTATCCAAAAGCACTGTGCCTGTATTTCAGTAGATTAAATTAAAGCCTGCCGTGGCTACATCCAGCTTTGTTACTGACAACCGAGAGCTTTGTGCCAGTGGATTGTATCGAGAGATTATGCAAAATAAAACTGTATTGACATAATTGAAATGAACCAAAGAAATAATAAAAAATATATATGATTTTTGGCTAGGGAGGATTGATGTTTGAGCTCCTCAGCCTTTGAATACTCTCTGCAAGGGCATGGGGTAAGAGCAACATAGGAGGAGGATGGGCGCCAGGGCACAGGGTTAAGATAAGGGCCAAGAGACAGGGTAGGGAGGAGAAATAAGAGGCAGGACTGGAAGATAAGGGCTACAGCAAAGGCAGAACTGGAAGACAGGGACTGGAAGCAAAGGCAAAGAACAAGGCTGCAATCACACAGGGATCCAAGGGCAGGAGTGGGTATGAGAAGCACAGGGAGTGGAGCAAGGACGAAGCAGGGCTGAGAGCGGGAAGCAGAGTGAGAGATGGGAGAGTGGCTCCACCCAGCTTCCTATTTCTCTCAGCTAGGCTTATATTCCAGCCAGCAGCCAACCAGGAGGCTGGGAGGTGTGGCAGACAGCAGGAGGCCATGCTTGGCCCGTGGAGAGGATCCATCCATGGGGATGGCCAGGCCTAAGGAGGCTGAGGTGGTTGAGGGCTGGACTCTGCTCCAGAAGTTCCAGGGATGTGAGTTTGAGGCTGGGTCCTGAGACCTACCGCCAGATGTATGAAAAGAACCTGGCTTTCAGAAGCACAGGCCAGCTGATAAATAAGAACCAGCAAAAGGCCACAAAAGGAGGCACCCCAAAAACCAAACGTCTGGTCCACTGACTACATGAGAAAATCATCCCTTTGGCTCTGGATCAGTTCATAAATCCTCATTGGGCCCAGGCCACCCAAGGCTCCAGTTGGTCTTGAACCCAGTTGTGCAGGGCATAGCCATCTGGTGGCCAGTTGTTGATATTGCAGCCTTATGGGTACCTGAGAAATGGCCCTGAGAGGCTCAATGTGGCCTCCTTCCTGATTGGTTTTCTCTCACTATATAACTTCCCATGTCAACACCAGACCTCTTGGGTCAGTATACAGACAGCGATTATCCTGTTGTTGTTGCTGCTGCTGCTGCTGCTCACAAAACACCTTGATTTTCTCCTTGTCCAGTGTTGTGTCTACACACCCTGTCCTTCTGCCTTTCCCTGATCTGAACGGACTCCTGGCTCTTTGACCCTGGCCCCCTCCCAGCCCTTTTCTTGCTCTCAGACTAATCACTCCCTTTCAACACAGTACTTCACTTGACACCCCCCTCACAGGACCACAGCTACACATCAGATTTAAGTCATCTTTAGGAAATTTGAGTCTTCTCACAATTATGAGGGGACACTCTCAGGTCTTAATTACCCATCCTGCACGGCATGTTTCCAAGGGTCAAGTCCCCAAAGAAGTCCGTTAGTCTGTACAGAAGGGCTGCCCAGAGGTTTCTAGGGGTCTGAGGAAGAATACTAGGAGGAGCCCTTTTATTCCACAGTCCCTTATGTACAAACCTACATCCCAGTTTCATTGTGGTATTCCCTTCAGGAGGAGGCATAAAGCTAGGGCTGGTCTTAATCTAGGGGAGGCCCCTACAGGCCCAGCAGTAAATGCCTGCTCTAGGAGCCCCACACCCACCGCTGCTATACCAAGAGCCCAGGAGGCCTTTCAGTCTTCCCCCACTGCTACTGCTACTCAGGGGATTCTGGCAGCTCCTCTGCACCTGCTGAAGCCAGTGGGGGCGATCCCATGCTCAGTGGATCCTGCACGCAATTCTCATTGTCGGCACATAGTGCCACGCAGAAACTGTGCGCATGTGTGTGCATGGGCGGGCTATGCGGGGGAATTAGGTCAGCCCCATTGAGGGTCCCTGGATCGCCACTCTTTTCCCGCATTTGCCACTGAGGGACATTTGGAGCATCTCATCCCCCTCGGCAGTAGTGGCAATGCGTGGGTGGGGAGCTGAGCCTGGAGCATCTTGACAGCAGTGCATTCATAGGATCCCTACACAGTGTGGGGCCTGAAGTGACTGCTCTGACTACCCCAAAGGCCTAAACCAAACAAATGACCCCTTTTGTCCATCTTCCCAGACAACCCCGCTCTTGATATAATATATATACACACACACCCATAATATATATACACACACATCACCCCAAAATGGGTACTGGCATTGGTGGGACATTTGTAGCCAGTGTAACTGTGGTCAAGAAGCTTTGCTCCATGGGATGAGTAGTACTACAATCAGTTATCCTTAGGTGAGGGAATCTGCTAAAAGCCACCATCCCCAAGTGTGTTGCACGGTGGCGGGCTGTGGGAAGCGTAGGGAAGTGAAGGTGGAAAGGTGAGCGCGTGAAGGAGGGAGAGAAAGTCCTGGTCTGGCTGGGAGGACTAGGGCAAGACTCCCCTCGGTGAGAGGCAGAGCAGTTGGTGCACTGCTTAATTTGTAAATACATTTTTTAGAAAAAGCGACTTGCCCGGGCTCAAGCCTGTCTCAGACACCATTTCCCCTGGCCCCAGAAGCCACGTCTTCTGTCCCAGAGTTGCCAAAGCAATGAAACGAACCTGATTCTCCAACTAGGAACACAACCACGGGGCCGCCTTGGCTCTTTACAGCTGAATATAACACAAGGAGTTCCTTATTGAGTGCAAGGAGTGGTATAGGAGCCAAATAAAATATCTAGGTGTTGTCTTTTTCCCCTGGCCTTTGTTTCCAGTGCTGAAGTGGCCAATAATGGCCTTTCCCCGGTCTGTCACATTTCAGGGTGCACACCCCTACTACAAACATTTCCTGGGGCTCAGCCTCCCCCTGAATTTAACTGCTGGGGATGAGTCCTGGCAAGCCCTTCTCCCCCTCCCTAAATTAAGTCCTGAGTGGTTAGAAGGCTTTTGGGGTTAGCTATGGCCTTCTGTGAGGGGGAGGTTAATGAGAGAGGGGAGGGACTCCTCCACATGAGAGATCAAGGAGTGGGTGAGGTGGGATGGTTGGGTCATGGGGAGGGTGGAACTCTTTTAAATGGGTTTTAATTTTATTTATTTTTGTCAACGGATTATAGTGGGGGGTTTTCTTTGCAAGCTGCCTCCATCCCCAAGGGGATAGGGCAAGTATAAATACAAAATGTAATGTAGAAACCCGTCGAGACAAAAGACCGTAACAGAGGACGAGTGGAAATGCCAACTTTTAGATGTGTTTTAATTTTAATTTTTGTTAATAATTAGTGAGGTTTTTTTCCTTGCAAGCTGCCTCCATCCCCAAGGGGATAGGGCAAGTATAAATACAAGATGTAATGTAGAAATCCATCAAGACAAAAGACCGTAACAGAGGACGAGTGGAAATGCCAACTTGTGCATTTACAAGCAGGTGAATCCAAAAGAGGCAAGGAAGAATCATTAAAACAAACCATAAAAACAAGGCTTGTTATCCAGTACTCACATCCGAGAGGGCTTTCTTTCTATCCACACATTTTAAGAAACCTAAAGGGAGCCATAAACCCAATTCAATTTAATTGGGTGCTCTCCTGACAGAATCGTTATTAATAAAGATTGCAGTGTACAAAACCCCAACGAAATCCCAGGTCAAAGGCACTGGGGCGGGGGGGCAGAAGCATTTAACACCCAGCAACCAACATGCTACTGGATTGTTTTACTTTCTCCCCTCACCCCCATCATCTCTCTCCCTCACTTTATCCAATTTTCAAATCAAAACAGCTCCTCTCGAACAGCTCCCATAAATTATTCACATGATATTACAGTGTGTGTCAGCAGTCTTGCCGTGTTTAAAAACCTTAACTACAAGCCAATTAAAATGTAAACTGAGAAAGACGGATGGGGCTGGGTCGCTCTGGTGTGAACTCAGAGCTGCTCAGAACAATACACACCACAACTTCCAGACCTGCTAATTTGACAGCTACTTTCATCAGTGGAGGATTTTTTAATTTTTTTTTTAAATGTACGTTTTCTCTCCTCTGAGGACAAACACCTCCACAGCCAGTAGATTAGTCCCCCCGGGCCTCACAATCTTGCATTCCATGTATGAGTTAATAACAGGTATGGATTGGCAGATTTTTTTTGCTTCCCCTCCTCTTTCTGGGACTTTGTGGAACACCCTTTCAGTTCCACCTTGCTTTCCCACCAATGCAATTTTACACTGAAACCAGAACAACTGAAGCCAAGAAAAGAAGCCCTGTGGGTATCAGAGCCTTGGGGATTCAAAAGTGGGTCTGCCGGCTCGAGAGGCACTGGCCTTATCCAGGAAATAACCCTGGAATGACTTTGCATGACACAGTGCTGCAGCCTGGGAGCTAAAGGGGCTGACGGAATTACATTCAGAGCGAGGAGAAGGGTCAGAAGAGTCACTTCTCTCCTCCCCTTTCTAAACGTAATGCTGTCCTGACGCGCGGAAAAGGGGTGTGGTCACATCATAAAGGGGCAAGACGAAGAAGGTTCCTGCTACTTTCTGATCTCGCCACACCCCTTTCCGGAGCATCATAATGCTCAGAAGGAACAGGACCAGACAGGAGCTAGCCTCCCCTGCCCCCATGCCCGGAGCCAGTGATGGGTCCCCAACTGGTTCTGACTGGACTTGATTGGGCCTAAAACATGATCTTGCATATCTCAAACATTTCATTGAGAACTGGACTATCAATGAGATATTTGAGACTGAGAAAGAGTCCAGAATTAGCCGTTCTCGGCATCGTTCTTGTAACATTCTTGCAAAATTAAAAAAGCTGTCTGTGCATGAGCAAATAGTTGCTGCAGTCAGTCCGTGCATGTACAGCCCTTTTCCAAGATGGTGCGGGATGTGACAGCACCATTTTTGAAAAGGGCAACCAATTCTGTGTATATGCAGACCAGCTGCTCTTTTCCAAAATAATGCAGACGCGGTCCCCGCTACCTTGGCAAAGTGCCACATATGTGCAGAATGACCATGGTAGGCATTTGCACATGCAAATGATTTTTTTTTTTTTTTTTTTTAGTATCTCACAAGATCTTGAACCATTAGCGGGATCTTCTCGAAATCTCACTACTGGGTCTTGATTTTCACAAGATTCTCATGAGAATTGTTCTGATTCTCATTTCAGCCCTTTTTGACCTTTGCCCTGATTAGCTGAGAATGCTTGTTTATATGTTGACATTAGCAGCAGTGCCTTGCCTGATGCAACAGTCATCCTGCAACCCATTGCTGTCTAGCTCCTTTTAGCTTCACTTATTTTGATCAACATGGTATTCTGGTTACATCATTTCCGCAGTATTAGCCCTTTTGTGCATGCTCAGTGCCAACAACCTAACCAGCAACACCACCAAAACAATCAAAATAACCAAACTGAAATGGAAGACTAAAAAAATATTTTAAAATAGATATGAGAGTACCTGCTTCGGTTACCAGTTTTATTCAGGAACCTGATGGGCTACCCAAAAATGTGAATAGCCATGAATAATAAATCAACTACCTGTTTTAGCTCCAAGGGAATTTTTCCTCTGTCTTGCTAATTTTTTTTTCATTAGTGGGAACTGGATTTCACCCATTTCGCCTCCTTACCTGTATCCTTAATCCTACATGAAGCGGAATTCATACTCTGACGTGACCAGAAAAGCCCATCTGGCTAGGCTAAACCAGTCACAGGTCTGTTATAGCAGAAGCTACTCAAATACCTTGGGTACAAGTTTCCTATTTGCTACAGCTCATTACAGCAGCAAGCATTATCTTATAATTGATCTTATCAAGGAGTTAAACACTCTTAGCTTCTTGTAAAGAGTCGGACGCTTAACTCTCCAATATGGTCAATTACCAGATAATAGTGCCCATTTCCTCATGTCTTACTACTTAAATGGCAAGATCAATAATTAAGAGTACACATTGCTATTAAGCACCTACTGATGTAAACCTGTTGATGCGTGGAATGAGTTAAAGTAATTATACTTCACCTATTCCTCTCGCTTACATTGAGAAGACAACACTTTGCAATACATAAACTCCCTAGAATTGCAGGTCCAATCAACTCTATTTTCAAGAGAACTTCTCCTTAATATGGTTGTGTACACCATGCAGAATGGATAAAATTAGCAGTGAAACAACTAGGCAGTTGTAGCCAAAGTATATTCCCATGTTCTGTTTATTTGGTTTGGTTATTCCGATGCTTGATTTTGGCACTAGGGGGTGTGTTCAATGAATCAAACAAACCAAAGCAACGGAACACCCTGAAACGAAACATCAGATGTGAATATCCAAACAGATCACGACAAATAACCCGTCTGTTGGAATCGGTTCAAAGCGGCCGAATTTAACAGGTAATACATTTGCATTGAATATTCATTTTGCCTCTAGATAAAATACGGAAAACCCAGGTCACGTCTGTTGTAGGGGAACACTAAGGGTCCCTGTGAGTGTCTAAAGCCAGTCAGAGAGGAAACAGAACTCAAATGGGTAGCACATTTGCTTCCCACAGGTACTACCTGCAATTCCAAGCAGTCTCTTGGATGCCTGGCGGGTACTCAGGAACCGAGTCAGGCACGCGATTACCTAAAATACTGGGTAGTACCATTACCGAATTACCAATTTTTCATTTTACCGACTGATTTTGGTAATGGGAAACCGGTAAATCGGTGCAGAAGGTCACTAAATCGCTATGGGAGGTTGGTAAATTGGTACAGGAAGCTGCTAAATTTGTACTAAGCAGGTACCGATAAGTATCAGATGTTACTAGGTTGAATAAAGTACTGTAATTCCATCCAGTATACCCATTTTTGTGGTTACTTGTTTAAGCTGTAGTCTGGAATGAATGTTCAAAACAAATATCAAATTCAGGGGCATAGCTAGGTTAAAACTAGGGCTGAAATGAGATTTCACCAAAATAGGAAATCTTGTTGAAATCCCAGTTCTTGATACCATCTCGGTCGAACCTCTCAGTACTTGGTAATGTCCCAACCAACAGTTCATTTCTTGATTTACCCACTTTCTGCTTACCAGGATCTCATTTACTGCTTTCTTTGCCATCCATTTAAAGTCTCAAGAGATAATACCAACATAATACACATCCCTTGAACTCTATTTTCCCTTGTACATCCTTGGCAGTCATTGGCTGGTACACAGATTCCTTTACTGGTCTGCAATGCAATTGCAGATTGATCAAAGCAAAGGGAACAACAAAGAACAACTATTCTGATTGGAGGCACTGGAGTGGAGGTTAAAGGGCACTGAGGGGAGATTAAAAGATGGGCTATTTGCACAGTGATTGACTTATAAATGCAGAAATAACAAACCTGGAAGTAAAACCGTATCCTTGGCAATGTGGTGAATGGTAAATGAACACTATGTGGCAGGTAAACAGAAAGCGGTAAGCGGAAAGTCTGTAAACTGGGACAGTATCTTATGGTATTGCGAGAATTGAGAAATCACATCGGTATTGGGAATCAGGAAATTGATCCCAGTTCCTGAAATGGTGAAATTTCTCAAGATCAGCAATTTAGCTGCTCGTTTCAGCCCTAGTTACTAATGGGCCCTGGTGCAGAAGAAGTGATCTCCACCCTCTCCCAATTGCAGATGATGCAATTACCCCAAGAGTTTGGGGCCCTAGGTTCATAGTCCCCAGTGCAGCTGTATCACCTGTTCCTTTTATAGCCATGCCCCTTGGCCAAATTTGGTATATTTTGATTCATTTTTATGAAGTCGATATGAAGCGCTATTCCCTTCCTGCCTTGTCTGTGGTTCTGAATATTTTCATCCTCGGTATTTCACAGTTACTTTGGTGACTAAGCGATTGAAATACCAAAGTAACCCAAACAGAGAATTAAAGTAAACAAATACGGTTGTGGTTTTCTCAGCAGTGACAAAGACCAATTTGGATATTCAGTGAGTCATGGGAATGAGTGTATGAATTATCTTTGCAAATATGAAATGTTGTATTCATTTCAACCTTACCTTTGATCAAAAATTTCCCTTTTCTGTCCTTGACAATGTGATATAGATCTGTAATACTGTGTATATCATGGCCACAATCCTCCTTCTTTGCAGGCCATGGCTCAGTTCCCATTGATTTTAATGGCGGAGGATTGCATTCCATATTTAGTTATATTTTTCAAAACTAGCAAAAATGAACTTTATTTTACTAGCACTGCACCTTGAACTCTTTCCTTGCCTTTCAAAAATGTGTTTATTGTGGTAAATTCCCATATAACACCTCAGTAAAGACTAAGAATTCCCCCTTTACTGAGGTTCCAAATTACAATGGACTAAATTTTCAAAGTCCAAAATGCCTTTAAGCCATCCACCTCAATCCAATATTAAGATTGAAAATCAATGGGCATTAGGTGGCATCCAAGTGATTTTGAAAATCTACACCAATGTCTTTTTATTCTGGGTTCCTGTCAAAAGTATGCAGTCATCCTGTTTGTGTGTGAATTGTAAAGCATGTCAGCCAGAGGTGACTAACATCTGCTAAAGATGAACCAAAAGGTGATTAACTATTTATTAATGATGATTATAATTATTATTAAAAGGTGACTATTTTTCTAAATAATGGTTTCATTTGTCTTTTGAAAACTGCTGATTATCTATCTATTTGGAATTATGTTTGTTTGATTAATATGATTCCTTCTGGAATGACTACTTATGTAATTACCCTGTGTCTGCATACCCCCTGTAATTTCAGATGCCCAGTGCTAATTTTAACCAAATTCAGTAGAGGTACAGAAGGCCAAAATATAAATAGAGTTCCAAAATCACATAATAGGTGTACACGAAGAGGAGAAATAGACCCTTTTGTAGCAGAAAACTTCCATTACTTACACCAAGAGTTGCCCTTCCCCTTGAAGGAAACCAGGCATCACTTATTATGATGCTTGCTGCGCAGGACTATTTCTTAGAGTTTTTGGTCTCCAGGTGAGACTGCATCATTATGAACACACATTACCTGCAACCACTGGATTTTAATAGATTTTATATTTGTGTTTGATGCCAGCGGTAAATACTGACACCAGCACCACACAGCTAGAAGATTGTACTGTTAGATGAATGTTGAAATGTGAACCTCTACTTTAGACTCCCTTCTTAAACCCCCCTGCCCTCCTCTGCCCTCTTCCCTTGCTGCTCAGGATCTTGCATCATTCTTCACCTCAAAGATCGACAAGATCCGTCAGGACATTGCCTACCACCCACCTTCACCTCCCCCTCCCGTCCCACCCCCCTCCCCCCTCCCATCCTGCGTCCGTATGTCTCCGGCTCGGACCTGGCCTCCCTCATCCATGCCTTCGTCACCTCGAGGCTCGACTATTGCAACGCGCTCTACGTGGGGCTTCCCTTGTTCTTGGCCCGGAGGCTGCAGCTGGTGCAGAATGCGGCGGCCCGTCTTCTTACGGGGACGGGTCGCCGGGAGCACATTAC
>QEPC01007512.1:15730825-15806435 GCA_003113815.1 Sphenodon punctatus
GGGGCGGGGTTTGCCCTCCCATGGTCTCGCAGGTACGGAGTCTGGGTGTGCGCCTTGATTCGCGGCTCAGCTTGGAATCTCAGGTTGTGACCGTGACGGGGAGTGCGTTTCGGCTGTTACATCTTGTCCAACGGCTTTGGCCATATTTCTCAGACTCTGACCTTGCCACTGTCATCCATGCCTTCACCACCTCGAGGCTGGATTACTGCAACGCGCTCTACATGGGGCTGCCCAAGAAGCTGGTCCAGAGGCTGGTGCTGGTGCAGAATGCCGCGGTCCGTCTCCTTACTGGGGCGGGTCGCAGGGAGCACATGACACCAGTGCTCCGGGCTCTGCACTGACTGCCTATAAAGCACCGGGCTAGGTTCAAGGTGCTGGTTTTGACCTTTAAAGCCCTTCACGGCCTGGGCCCTGCCTATCTGCGGGATCGCCTCACTCCCCATGTGACCCCTGAGATCATCCATGGGGGCCTTTTTGGAGGTTCCCCGGGCGGCCACTGATGTGAAATCTTTTTCAGTGGCTGCCCCTATGCTGTGGAATTCACTCCCAGAGGAGGCTCAGTTGGCCCCCACCCTCCTGTCGCTTCAACGTTTGTGTAAGACCTGGCTGTTCAGCTAGGCTTTTGGCGAGGGGGCGGGGTAGGTGGGGTTTGGGAGGGAGGGTGTGTTTTTATTACTTATTTAAAAATAAATCTACACATTTTAAAACGTTTTATTGTTGAATTATTATTTTTTGTGCATGTTGTTTTCCGCCCCGAGCTGTCTTTGGGCAGGACGGGCGGGATATAAGTTTTGAATAAATAAATTTAAAAATGCTTGTCTAGTTGGGTTTTGAAAATGTCCAAAGAGGGAGATTTTACGACCTCCCTGGGCAACGTATTCAATTTCTCAACAGGTCTAACAGTTTGGAAATTTTTTCTACTATCTAACTAAATCTAGAAGGCCATTTCCTTACTTTCTGTGACAGTGGAGAAGAAAAGTTCACCATCTTTATGTGGCATCCTCTGGGGCTAGCACCAAGTACTGTTTGAAGTACCAAATAACAAAACAAGGAATAGCAAACTGAACAAAGTAACCTGCGGAACTCAGGGAAGGCTGTGAAGGTTAATCGAGAGAAAGCGAGAGGTTGTGGTGTTGATCCCAAGTGTAAGAAATGGAGATGAAGTCGTCCAGGCCACATGTGGCTGTTCCTCAGGCATGGAACAAGTTCAGAAAAGGATTGGATAAATTCTTAGACCATAAAATTGGTCAAAGGATGAGGCATATGGTTGTCAGGGGCGAGGGAGTGAATAGTAGACGTGCATCACTCTATTATGACTGGTTTTGTACTTGTCAGGCAGCCAAAGTTGGCTGCTGTCAGAGAGGCTAGATGGCTCATTAGTCTGACCCAACATGGCTCTTCCTATGTTCTTATAAATACCAAACTAACAACCAAAGTGAAATAAACGATAATGTGGAATTACTGAATTTATTATTGATTATTAATATTAATTATTAGGGATTGATGCACTGTCCTGTCCCAAATATCTCAGGGCAGTTTATGACAAACAAAAACAGAATATCAGAGCAAATACAAATAAATCCATATTGTCTTGCATCTCTATAGCACTTTCAATGTTGAAAGTGCTTTACAATCGTTATCTAGTTCGCCCTCAAAACAACTCTGTAAAGTAGGTCATTATTATTCCGGTTTTAAAAATTAGGAACGGAGGTTGGAAGAGTGTGATTTGCCCAAGGCCACCCACCAAGTCCATGGCTAAATTGGAATTTGAATCCTGGTCTCTCACATCCTAAGCTACACTGGCTCTCCTTCAAGATTTTTTATGGCCTTGCTCCTGCCTAACTTTCTGTATTTGTTTTCTGCTATATTCACACCTGGGAGCTTTGCTTTTCCTCTGTTAACAGTATTGCACCTACTGTTAACCTCAGTACCTCCCACTCCCAGAAATGTCTCTGTCCCTTCTACCATGCTGCCTTGTCTCGCTCACTTATATTTTCTAGATTGACTAATTCCCTTGGAGCAGGGACCTGTCTAACTAATGATTATACAATGCCAGGTACATTGCTGGTGCTATATAAATAACAAACAACAATAATGACCCCCATAATCCCCACAATGAATGTTAGTGAAGTGATAGGTTTTTAAACCACGATAAATATTAATATGGATATTTCTTTCTGGAGGCAAATATCCAAGTTGTGCGTGCAAATCTTAGGCCACTTTCACACGTTAGTATGGGGAGGCAGGGAAGCTTCCACGAATGCAATCGTGGCTCTGTTCTCACCGGAATTGGTGAGAACAGTGCACATGGCTGGGAATGCGCTATTCCACTTTTATCCTGCAAAAACACTCGCACATGACCAGGTCCCACAATGTAGCTTTCCTCTCCGAATATAAGCATAAAAGGGAATTCCCACGTGCGCTAATTCCCATGAGAATCGAGCTGTGATTGCATTCATGGAAGTTTCCTTGCCTCTCCGGTAACGTGTGTAAGTTTTCAGGTCCCAATAAAAGCCGTTACCTGAATTACTTTGTCTTCGTCTCTTACACTGTTTTTGCATGAGGCGCAAACCTGCAAGTTTCCCGGGAAATGAGGTAATTACCTGCTGCTTGTATAAATGCCTCTCGTGTGAGCTGTCCGGGAAAACTCCCGGATTAGTAAAACCTTGTTGAGGTTTCAGTAATCTACATTTTAAACCTCCCACGAGACTCAGGCGGCTGTCATGACATTTGAATACTAAGTCACACAAGAACATCACCGTGTTAACCGCTCCTCCATCCCTCCTTCCCCGTCAGCTATTTCTTAGGGCAGCTGGGGAGAGCATGCATACTCCTTCCCTCCCCCTAAATAATTGTTGCACGAGAGGACTTCTTGTTTAAAGTCACTCCAAGTACCACACATGTCTGGGTAGTTGGAGAACTCCTCCTCTGGCAGGAGTCTTTTTATTTATTTATAAAAAAACATTTAGATACTGCCCGCTCCTGCCCAATGGCATCTCAGGGCGGTGACCAACACAATAAAATAATACATTATTTTTTTTTAAATAATGCAATATAAAATAATAAAACATCAGAGGCCTGAGAGAAAAAATCCCTTTTAATTGTAAAAGAACACGTCCCCCCCCCGCCCCCAGCCATCCCCCCTCACCAAATGCCTAGGAAAACAGCCAGGTCTTACATTGTCTGCGGAAGGAGGGGAGATCCGGAGAGAGGTGAATCTCTACCGGGAGGGAGTTCCCTAGCCATGGCGTGGCCGTCAAGAACACCTTCCTGAACGTTGCCACATGGGAAACCCTGGGGACCTCCAAGACGGCACCCCCGGCCGTCCGCAGAGGCTAATCCAGGACATGAGGGATGAGGCAGTCCCACAGGTAAGTTGGACCCAAGACACATAGGGCTTTGAAGGTAATAGCCGATACTTTGAATTGGGCCCGGAAGACTATAGGCAGCCAATGTGGAGAGCAGAGCATCAGTGTTACGTGCTTCTGACGGCCCATCCCCACAAGGAGACGAGCTGCCAAATTCCCCACCAGCTGCAGTTTCTAGGTCGTCACCAAGGGTAGCCCCATGTAGACTGCACTGTGTTTCAGTAGTCCAGTCTCGAGGTGATGAATGCATGGATGATGGTTGGAAGATCAGAGCCTGAGATGTAAGGCCGAAGACATCAGACCAGGTGTAACTTACTAAACACACTCCTTGCCACATCCGCCACCTGGGCATCCAGGCAGAGCTGTGAATCGAGGAGGATTCCCAGATGCCAAACCTGAGGGACCAAGGAGGGACGCACCCCGTCAACGATGGAGGTCTTGACCCCCTCGGTCCTTCCCACCAGCATCACCACCTTCTTGTCAGGATCCAGCTTCAGATAGCTCTACCTCATCCAATCCCCCACCACCGCCAGACACGGGCAAACACCGAGACTGCTAGGCCTGGGTCAGATGAAAACAAGAAGAAAAGTTGGGTGTCATCAGCGTACTGATGACACCGAACCTCAAACCCTCTTACGATCTTGCCCAAGGGCTGCATGTACACATTGAACAAGAGAGGGGACAGAATATATCCCTGCGGGACTCCACACACACACGAGATCCTGTGAGGATGATGTACAACCCCCCAGAACCACACGCTGAGCCAGGAAAGAAGGGAACCATTCACGAACAGTTCCACCCACCCCAGCATGGTCCTGCAGGCGAATCACCAACATCTCATAGTCAACAGTGTCTAAAGCCGCTGAAAGATCTAACGAACTTTGCTGCCCACATAGCACGGGCAGCTTTGAACCCATGAATCTGTTTGCTCATCTAAAAACGACCGTATATGTGGGACCAACACAAGTACACTCGCCTTTTAGACTAGAGCTGAATGAGAATCTCCTTTTGTTCTCGTGAAAGATCTCATTAATAAATAAAATAAATAGAATAGTATGTGGGCAAAATGGCCACCAGGGCCATTCTGCATACATGCAGCCCTTTTCCAAAATGGTGCTGGCAGCATTGTTGCCAAGTTTGGAAAAGGAGAGCTGGTCTGCGCATGCGCAAAATGGCTGCTGTACATGCGTGGAACGGGTTCCCTTTTCCAAAATGGCCACAGTGCTGCTGGCACCATTTTGGAAAAGGGCTGTGTTATGCCCAGAATGGCCCCGGTGGCCCTTTTCCCCATGCACAGGTTTGTTTGTTTGTTTTCCTGTGATTTTTGGGGGCAAAAATGCAGCCAAGATGCTGCTGGTTCTCGGGGTATTTTCATTTGTGAGAAGGAGCCAAGAACCGTGATTCTCATCAGGAAACATGAGAACAAATTTCAGCCCTCTTCTAGACTGCATTTATAAAGTGTATTTAGAACCTCAAATGGAAGGTGGTGTTGAAATCCAAAGCATTCAGGTTGCATTCATGCCATTAATACATCTGTAACAGAGAAGTCCTTTCTGACTCCTTTCTCTCTTCCACCAGATTGGGAAGAACCATGTTGTATATCTGAGACATCCCACAGATTAGCATTATCCAATTAAGACTAGCTTGAAAGAAACCAGGACTGTTTTATTATGTTTCCTTGTGTTTTTATATCATGGCTTCAATATCAGGCATATCTCCTTCCCTCGTAAGTCAAGAGAGAATGGATAATACTGCTGTCATCCACAAGGGACCTTGAGATCAGTATTATGAGTTTTAACATGCCGAAGGAAACCAAGACGGAGTTATCAGCTGATACACGACACTAATATAGGGTTCGCGTACACACTTAACCAAAAAAGAGAGAGAAGGAGAGAGTTGCAAGTTTAGACAGCCTGTAAAATCCTTTACTTGTAGGTACCATGCAGGCTAGCCCCTGAGACCACTCTAATTGCTTTACATCTGTACAAAGGTTTCTTGTAATCAGACTGTCTGCCTCCATTTGTCTTTCTTTCAGACTCTTAGTAAAGGCCTTAATTGGTCTTAGTGGGGCTCTTTTTTTTCTCTCTCCTTCTGTTAGTGCAACTGTACCTTTAGGGCTGAACGAGTAGCAGACATTACCTGGGGGGGCCTAGGGAGGAATCCAGGGAAAAGACATCAATACTTCTTTTTACCTTTAACACCATAATTAATGGACTCGGAACAAGGGACAGATTGCAGGAAATTTTAGCTCTTTGGAGGATTTAGACACACATCTCACACACAAAAACAAACGAGCACGGTGGAATTTTCTTGAATGCCTCTGCATCCATGAACAATCATTAGCCTTGTAATTGTCTCTCAGCAAACTGCTGTATCAAGTTCCGTTTTGTCCTCTTTAGAGGATCGAGTTGCCCTTAAATCAATAGTTTTGAAGTGAGGGGGGGAGGGGAGCAGGAAGGGGAGATGCATGCGAAAGGAAGTGCTCTCTAATTTCGGTTTCTTAGCTACTAATTATTTAATAATACATTTTATTGCCTATTAAACTGTGGCATAACTTGCTTGTCAGCAAAACGGGATGGAACATAATCATCTGAGGAGCAGGATAATTGGCCCTTTTTGCAGATGGCTTTTATTGTAAGCTCGGTTTGTTGTTAGGCAAGGACTTTTCTTGCCAGGTTTCCCTTTTGCTCTGTTTACAGACCGGTCAGTGTTGTCAGTAAGTTACTGCGTTGGCAGCCCAGATTGCTAAATGGGGCTTATTGAGCATGTAGCATGTACTTAGTTGGTGGCCATAAAAACTCCGGAGTCCCCTTTCTCCCCTCCACCCCTTTCTTAAAGGGCCTTTGTGGCTTTGTTCCACACTGGGGATTCATTGGCATAGAGCAGAAAGGGCTTGTATAGCCACTGAGCAGGTTCATGGAGGTGGGCAGAATTCTTGGAGGCTATCTTATCATGCAGGGGCCTAGTGCAGAACAGAGAGAGAGGTGGCCTAATCTCGCCAACTACAGTTGGTCCAAACAAAAAAAAGATATTACCTGAAGTATTTTGTCTCCATCTCTTATACATGGAGGAGATTCAGTTGGGTCTAGGTCTTTTACTCTGCAGGGAACCTTTGCAAGCCACCCAAATATAGCTAGGAAATTTTCAAAGCAGGTGGGGAAGGGAGTGTGGCCAGTACGATCTGTTACCTAAGGTCTGTGTACTCATACCCTCACCACATGGACCAACCAGCCATCATTCTCGATGTAACTAAACCAAGGGCGTGCACCTGGCACCTCACATCTTCGTGAATGTTACACTCCTTGTCTCTCCCTCTGTTCCCCTTCCTCCGTCTCCCCTCCGCCCCATCTCTCAGATTGTAAGCCCTAGGGCAGGGACCGTGTCTATTCAATTACTTTGTAAAGCGCCAGGTACATTCCTCGCTCTATATAAATGTGTGCTAATAATATTAACAACATACACAGCACTCCACCGTACCCCCCCACTCACTCTGAAAATTTGGGCTGGGGTGGAGTGATGTACAGGAGTGGCAGTATGAAGGGAGCTCTCCCCACAGGCAGGTAAGCCCCACCCTCCACCCTGGGAACCCCATCTCCTTGCTCTTAGGGGGACCCATAATTGGGACCTCAGCCTGGGCCCTGCACAGCCCATTGCTTAAAAATGTAGGGTACGGCATAAACTGGGCCCCAAAAAAGAGTTGGATACGCTCTTAGAGAACGGGTCCACAAATTACTTTTACTAGTTAAGTCAGGGGACTAGACCTCTGGTTGTTGGGGGATGGTAGTGAACAGCAGAGAATGGACTGCTCCATTGTGACCTGTTGCGTCACTTCCCTCAAGCAAGTGAAGACAGGATGGGCTAAATGGAACACTGGTCTGATTCAGTGGATGTTTTCACACGGGCAGCACCCACACCTCCGCCCCACGTCACCCCCAGGCAGGCCGTTCGTTTCAAGGCAGCCCACCAGCTGCGCAGGCGGAGCAGAAGCAGGGAAGGCTGTCCTACTCCGGGACAGCCTGCTCCGGAACTTTGAGGCGCACCGCAAAGCGAGTGGGCAGCAGAAACCTGAGACGCCGGGCGCAGGTGAAGCTGTAGCCTGTCTGCTCAACGGACAGCTGCTGCACCACTTCACAGTCAGGATTTTCCCCGGGGCAATGCCACAGATTTGCGGGTGAACTGCCTGTAAATCTATGGTGTGGGGGATGGGGCACTGCATGGGTGGACCATGAGCTGTGGTAGCCGCCGGGTCATTTAAACCCGGCCTATGCTGGCCTGTAAGCAGGCAGACATGGGGGTGCACCCCCAGACCTGCTCTGGGGGTAAGCAGCCCTGTGTCCATGTGAAAACACCCAATATGGCAGCCCTGTGATTCTATAATTTCACCTCATGCATCCAGTTCAGGTCAAGTTTTATCCTCCCCATTTCACAGGTGAAGGAACTGAGGTTAGCACCACCTGACATCTTGCATTGTAGGATGTATTTGATTCCTAGTTTCCTCTTGGTCCTGCTCGGTTGGGGACCTCTTCATGAGTTGCCATTGTTCCTTCATAAACCAGGGTTACCCATATTTGAGGCTTTCTGGGACCATAATTTGTGTCAATGATTCTCACACTCATTATGTCATCTCAAGTTTTTATTTTCCATAGACTTCATGTATCGGGTCTCCTGAGGGCCCCATCAACACATGGGCCCCTGTGCAGTCCCACTGTCTGCATTTGCCTACACGACTGCCCTGGAAGCAGGGGAAAGGTAAAGGTGGGAGAGCTGGAAAAAATTAAACTAAGGCTACTTAAAACCATATTGCCAAGGGCAGAGAGTTAGTCTTAAGCGATGTTCTTAGAAGAGAATGCCTGGAAAAGCCTTTATCCCTGAGGCTAACTTGATGTTTTCAAAAGATCGCATCTGAGATTTCAAAACATGGAAGCAAACTCACTCCTGTCAAAAAGCAAGCGTTTAAAGAAACGTCAGGACGAGGCAGCTATCTGTTTCATTATTCTATCAAGATCCAGGATGGCATTATCCTCTCTGTATATTGTGTATTGATGTCAATCGCCCAACAAAAGGGGATCATGTCACCGACTTACAAGGGATAGCGCAAATAGCTGGAATATTTGTTGTCTGGAGTTCTTAGCAATAATGATTTTTGATAATGTCTGCCTTCTTCCTCCTCCCCAACACACACAGCTATATACGTTGCCTCGAGTGAGGCTGAGGGCTAAAATGCTCTCACTAGTGATGTTCCCATGAACTGGTAGTGGTAGTTCATCCAGGTGAAGTTGTTGCCTCTCTAATGTCCGGTGCTAAGTGATTGCAGGATCAGTACCCTTGGGCTCATGGAACACTTCTCCCTTTTTCAAAGCAAGGATACTAGGTTGGTGTAGCTTTATTGACAGTGTCATTAAGAGCTAGGGCTGAAATGGATTGTTTGGGTGGATTCTGTGTCTGACACACCCACGTGTTCTGACCCAGGTCCAGTGAAACAGGGACCAGCAACAATCTGGTCCCAATTTTGTTGGAGATCTGGCTCTGCTGTTCCAGCGCCTCAACCTCTGTATGTTGGTATCTTGCGCAAGCACAAAACCCAATTTTGACTGGTGCAAAATATACTGATATACAGGGGAGGGGTACTGAAAAAGTGGAAGATAGGAGATTTGCCATGGTTTTGGAAATGCAGCGACCCATTTCAGTCCGATCAGTTGTTGTCAACTGCCTATCCATTCCATGCATCTAAGGAAGTCAGCTTGTGCTGATGAAAGCTCATAAATATTTGCTATTCTTTAAAGTGCCACTGGACTCTCTGTTCTTGTTATAACTATAAACTAACAGATGCATTTCTAGTATCAGTCCTATTAGGTGCAAAATTGCTTCCATAAGAACAACATCTTTAAGGCATACAGCACTTCTCCATCTCTGAGAAAGATGGTTCAGGACACTTAATAATTCGTGCAAGGTACTTCTCCTGCATTTTTAGTTTCCTTCAGGAGATAACCATTGCACCTTATCATTCTTCATGCATTACTTCCACCACTGTCAGTTTTGCCCCATGTATTGCCACAGCTGCTGCTAGCAGCCCCAAAATGCTGCATGAATGTTTTTTGTGTGATGCACTGTGGGGCATTTACCATGTGTGTGGCAGATGAAACCAGGAAATGTTACTTCCCATATGACAAAAAATGTACATGACAGAATAAACACTATTGTTAAGTCTTGGTGTGACAGGGTGGGGTCTGTTGGGCTTGAGTCACTGAGGATCAGGGCCCAATACACAGTAGTCTCTTAGGGAATTTAGCTCCAAATGTCCCTTTAGTTACATAGGGTGAAAACAGACATGCACGTAACTCCACTTCAACCAGGGGCGTCGCTAGGGTGGAATGGGCCCCTGGCCAAGAAGTCAAGATGGGCCCCCTTCTTTGCACCCCCGGGGCAGCGTGATTTAATTATATGGAGGCACAAATGAACGGGTTATGGGGTGCGGGTTTAAAGACAGTATTCCTGTTAGCAATAACTTCATTAAGAGGAGTTAGTGAAATAGCAGCCATAATAATCTCAGAATCATATCTGCAGATTTTTCAAGACAGAATAGATATTGCTTTACATCCTAAATTCCTACCTACGATAGTATAAGAAAGACAGTTGTGAGAACATGGACCTTTTTACACAGGCCTCTCCCACCCATGAACACACAGATTTCTGAGTGTTCATGGGTAGGGGAGCCCTGCGTGAACGAAGTGGCGCCTGTGATGAATAGGTGTGCGCACGCCCGCCTAACATGCATCGCCGCTCACCCCCCACTCACCCCCATGTACAGAGCCACCGAGGAAAACGGTGGTTGCACCATGGGTGCAGATGAGTGGGGGGGTGAGTGGGGATGCGTGTGCGGTTGTGTGCATGCCCCGCCCACACACTGGCACACCCATGCCCCCCCCCCCAAGCAGAGCCATGTAAAAAGGGCCTGTGAGGAGCCACTCGAAGAACAGAAGGTTGCCGCCTTGTAAACAAGGTTCTTCAAGATGACTCTAAACATTCTCACAACACCCACCCTTCCAGCCCCGCATGGAATTTTCTTATATTCCGAGAAGAAGGAACTGTCATTCTGAGGGGGAAGAGTGATTTTTATACTAGAGGAGCTCGAGGCTATCATGTGGTCTATTATTTGAATATGGTGACATGCACAACCCAGTTATGAGAATGTTTGGTGCCATCTCAAAGAACCTTCTTTACAAGGTAACAACCTTCTGATCACTCACGTGGTAAAGATTCTCCCAGTCCGATGGGTGTCCTGCTGCTGCTGCTGCTGCACTACTAGCAGGCAGAGGCAGGTGAGGGATGGGGACATCCCCTTAATGTGGGAGTGCCCTGCACACGGGCCTCCTCCAGCCCTGCCCAGGGCTGCCCCTGGAGGGCCAGGCAGTGGCCCCTGGTGCCCTGAGGCCCCGACTTTATGCCGGGTTTGCTCAATGGACGCTACGTCCCTGACTTCAACATTTCTTATGCATGTTGCAGGGCTGTATTGGCACCCTATGTGGCCCTTCAACATGTAAAAGAAATGTTAAAGCGGAGATAAGATGCATGTCTGTTTCCACCCATAGTCTCCACCAGTAACTCTCGCAGTCTCTCTCCTGGTTCCTAGGGTCCACACACCCCCTTTATCCTCTGTCAGAACCCTTCAGCCCAAGCAACCCCCTTGGGCTTGGTATTTGCCCTTGCCAGGCTCCCAGCCTCAGGCCTGCTTCTCCAACAGACCCTTTTAGTCCCAAGGATGTTACAGTCCCATGGGCTTATCCCTTTCACGAGCTGCTCCCCGCAGTGCCCTCTGTCTCTGGGTCAGGCTTCTCCAGCTCTGACTAGTTTCCAGTAACCCTCTGGCCGCTGTTACCTCTTCCTGCGGGAGAACTCTCGCCCAGCTCCTGCTCTCTGTCTTCACAGCCTCCGTAGCACTGAACCATTCTCCCTCGGGGCTGGCTAGTGCCATGCCCTCACACAGCTGCAGTCCCAATTAAGTGCTATTCTACCCAGCTGGTAGCATCTGCAGCTCAACTCTAGCAACTCTTCGGCTGGTGCTAGCTGCCTTGAAAGGCCAGGAGCGCTAAGGGACTCTGGCCTGCCACACTTGGTTTTTCATTTTTATTATTGTATTATTATTGCATTACATCTGCAGCATCTTGCAACCTAACCTCTTCACATGGTAGGTAAATAAATAAATACATACATACAATTTAAAGAGCTTGGGGAAAAAAGATTTTTTGCAGACTTAGCATCTCATGTGAATACTTCCCAAGCCTCTCTCTCTCTCTCTCCTGGACCCTGATCCCGGTGTCTCCCGACTGGCCAAGCTTTTTCAAGCCCAAGATCAACTGTTACCAATGAGCAGGAGGGCCAGATGCAATACTTGCTTTGTCCCTAGAGTCCTGCTCCTGGGAAAAAAGAGTTACACCCAAGGCAGCACCCTTCCACCTCTGCACCTTGGGAAAAGTCTTCTGGATTGTTATTGCTTACTGCTTAGCATTTCCATAGCACTTTACAATCCTCATTCACCCTCACAACAGCCCTGTGAGGTACGTCTTCATTATTCCCATCTTACGTACAGGGAACAGAGAATGAGAAATAGTGGCCGTTTTTACATGGACTGGGGTAAGGGGGAGTGGGGTGTTCCTTCCCACGGACACACGCCCATCTCCACCCACAAAGCCCCCTCAGTTTTTCCAGATGGCTCCGTGGGTGTGTGATAGGTGGAGGTGGGTGGGTGTCAGCAGCGTGCACGCACGTCCACCCACCGCCCATGGTGTTCGCACGGACAAACACCCATCACCCCACCCACTGCCGCACCATTGCCATGGATGCCCCCCCACATGTAACACCCTCCCGCACACCCAGCGGGGTTTGGGGGGGCAGGGAGGCGTCTGTATAAAAACGGTCAGTTATTTGCTCAGCGCCACCGGGTGACCTCATACTGTTGACACATTTATTTATTCCAATTTTTAACCCTTCCCTTCCCATTAATTATTTTATTTATTTAGTCCTTTTTCTCTGCTGCCCTTCTCACAGAGGCTCGGGGTGGCTTACAATAATAATAAAAATAATAAACCCCCCCATTAAAATCAATTTAAAAAAAAAATCCCCTTAATACCCCACCCAACCCACTCCTGCACCTCCCACCCAATCCCTGCCTGCCAATTGCCTGGCCAAATAGAAAGGTCTTACATCGTTTCCAGAAGATGAGCGACCAAGAATGCTTCCCTGTGTGCCCGAGTCATAAAAACATCAGGGGGAGATGGCACCTGCAGGACCACCTCGGGGGCCACAATGGGACATGAGGGACGAGGCAGTTCTTCAGATACCTGGGGCCCAAGCTGTTACACCCCAAGACAGCACCTTGGTTCGGGATGGATTGCGACATATTAAACCCACCCCTCTCCCTTAAAGATAGCTTTAAAAAAATCCACTTAACCCCTCCAACCATTTTCCCAACCCCAATCCCTGCTGGCCAAATGCCTGGTCAAACAAAAAAAGGCCTTACATTCCCTCCGCAAGATGAGCAGGCTCAGGTTTAGATGAACCCCCAACGGGAGGGCATTCCATAATTGTGGGGCAGCCACCGAGGACGCGCCTCTCTCTGTGCCCTATGTATGGAAACTTACAGGCAGATGGTACCTGCAAGAGGGCATTCTCAAAGGTTATGACGGAACATAAGGGAGGAGGAGGTCTTTCAGATACTTAGGGCCCAAGGCATTTAGGGGCTTTATAGGCCAAAACCAGCACCTTGAATTGTGCCTGGAAAGCTATTATCAGCCAGTGCAGACTCTGGAATGATGGTGTAACATGCTTCTGGCAACTCACCCCCAACAGAAGACTAACAGCACCTGGACCTGCTGCATGACCCTATTATTTGCATTTCTCTCTATATCTATGAGGTTAGGGAGTCTAATTCCTATTTTACAAACTGAATTAAGCACTTAGAAGTCTAAGTTCCGTTAGGAAAACTATGGAGAGGATAGTGATGCATATACAAAAGGTAAGCAGAATAGGATGGGTATAGAGCAATGGGGAAGATTATAGTGTGGGCAGCTTATAGAAGGGAAGTATTAGGATAAGAACAAGAAAACATGAAAGCAAATAGGTAAGACAGTTTGATTCATTTATATAAAGTAGAGGAGAGAAAGTAAAATATTGGTCTTTTGGGGATTACTCATTGAGATGTACAAATAAATAAAATAAAAACAAATTCTGAACTTTAGTAGCAGCATAAATTGAAATAAATGCCCCAAAGGAGTCAACTCGTTGAATTTACACTAACCCGATTGAAAACGATAGAAACAACAGATATCAATTTCTGCTCCAATGTTATCTATTTTGGGTTATTCTGATTTATTTTTTTAATTGATTTTTTAAATTTAAGTTTGGTTATTTTAGAATTTTGGTCATTTTGGTGTTTCACTTACATCATTTTTGACAGTATTTGCACTATTGTGCACCCACAATTGGCAGAATTATATGCTGACATCCATTTCAGTCACAGATGTTGTTCCGATACTCGAAGGGCTAGCTGAAAATGGGAATAAACCCAACTGATTACCGACATACTGAGAACGGATATACCAAAACCATGGAAAATCCAGGACAACTCTGGGGCAAACTGTCCTGGATTTGCCACCGAATTATCAGGATTTGGGGGAGTTTTCCTCCTCGGTATTTTGGTATACTGGTTGTCGGTATTTCGGCAATCAGTTCTTGATATTTTGGGTACCCATTCGAAAGCTGGTCCAGGTATTGAAAAATACCTGAAATATTTGGTTTGATTTAAGTATACCTGGTTTTGTGGGTACACATTTCAGCTCTAGTTTCCTGACCTCAGCTGAACTCCCCGACGGGACAACCCTCAACCGTGCCATTGCCCTGCCCATTCCCTCCCTCCTGCCAGCTCTGCTGAGTCCTTATCTTTCCTCCACCCACAGTCATTGGGAAAAGTGTCCCATCAGTAAGTTGGGACTCAGAGGCTGGTCCTCCACTGTTGCCCCAGCATCCTTCCAGTTTTCTTTCTTTTTTTGGCCGGGGGGGGGAGGGGGGAGAAGAGTTATACTTCTGACAGCACATGTGAAAGTTGTACAGTAGGTAATCTACCCAAGGTTGCCAGAGAAATCTGTGGCACAGCAGAATGAAATATTCCCAAGTAGACACAAGCCAGTTTCCATTGTACTGATGTCTCAGCATGTTAGCTTCAGCTAAGGAACCGATAATTAGCCTGATAGTTGGTAACTCTATTAAATCTATATTAAGGTGGTACATGCAAGTGTGTGGCCTTTAACATTCAATGGGGAAATAATTAAGTTTTATAGTTAGCCGGAGAAAGATAATGCCAAGGCTGGATCGCTACTGCAGCGCTGATAAAGAAACGGGGATACAATTGAACATTAATTAGGTACAAGCAAACATCTTCACTAATAGCTCATGCTCTCATTCCCAAAATGTCAACAATAGATATTAGCACCAGATGCTGATATTACATCTCCCACGACTGAGACTGGGACGTGGGAATAATTGTGCGCGCTTTCTGGAGGAAGTGCTGGCGCTATCGAGGGGGCCATCTGACGTGATGTCAGGCAAACAGCATGTTTTCCTACTTGTAAGGGATTTGTGAAACAAGTCGCTCCATTATTAAGGATGATTTGTGTGTCACCACAGCAAAGTTTCTGAGAACAGCGAAGAGCTCCAAAGGCACAGCAAGCTGGAATAATCTATGCAGAGAAGAGAATGGTCATGGGGTAGGTTACTACTAACCAGGGAATCAATGGGTGTTGCCAGATGTAAAGGTAGCTACTCATTTCTGTCGTAAACACAAAGTTTCCCATTACATTTGTAAAGGCCAGCTACGCGACCAACCACATATTTGACACAGCTTGGCTCCTTCCGAAAGTTTCCTTCCAGCATGACCTCCCTAGGCTACTCGTTCCATTGCTGCTGAACAGTTCTTCCTAACAGCAAGAGCTGTTTGGCAATGGAACAAGTTAACTAGGGTGGTCGTAGATTCTACATCTTTTGAGGTTTAGAAAGAAAGGTTGAACAGCCATTTGTCAGGGATGTTGTAGCGGTAGTAGTCATCTTGCATCCAAGCGGGAGGTTGGACTAGATGACCCTTAAAGTACCTTTCAACTCTGACATTTTATGATTCCATGTAGACATTATTACATCAAGAGAGATACACCACCCCATTCCCGGTCCCTGGTCATCTGAGAGATAATACAAGAGCAGCTGTGACAGGGCTCGACATGACCTGAGCTACACTGCTTAGAGGTCCCAAGGATCATTGTGCTGTCCAGAGGCAGGGGTGGGACGTTTAAATGGTGTTTTATACTACTGGAGCTGAAATGAGTAGAGGATTACCATTCGCAGATATCACTCACATTTTGAGTAGCCTTTTTTGTACCCAAGTAATAATTTCAACTATAACGAGTAAACTAACAGGTACTCACATATACATGGTTTTTGGGAGGGGGGTATTTTATCCCCCCCCCCCCAATTTATTTGATTATCTTAGTATTTCAGTTACATCATTTTAGGCAACTGCACCTACGCAATAAATGACTGAAATGGGTGCCCCTCAGAGTTCAAACAGGTACAGGTTATTACTAGGGATGGGAATTTCAGATTCAGTTAGAAAAGAATAAGCCCAAAAATGGCTGATTCGGTTCTCCTGAAATTTTGGTTCCTGATTTGGTTTCAGGCGATTGTTTTTTTGCATTGATTATTTTTGTTTTGCTTTTTTCAATGCAAAAGAACCAAATTTAGAACTGAAATGCTCAGAAAAACACAAATCCGAAATTTGCCTCAGAGTTGCCATCCCTAGTTATTAACCAAAATGTCATTTTAGGTTCCAGGTAGGGTATATTCAAACTCATTTAACAGTTGTTCCCCCCCCCCCCCAAACTTCTACGTACCACATGCTGTGTTGGTAACTTTACAATGGCATGTGTATCCGAGTTATTAAATATATAGATAAGTGTCTTAACAGGGCCCGCAGGGACATGCGCTGTCTTCGGACCTTGTGGATGCTTACTTCCTTTCCTACGTCCACAAACAGTTGTTCCCCCCCCCCCCCATACTTCTACGTACCACATGCTGTGTTGGTAACTTTACAATGGCATGTGTATCCGAGTTATTAAATATATAGATAAGAAGCACAAAAATGCTCCAAACTAGATTCTTTTTTCACATTTTAACCTTTAAAGAACTCATGAGTTGGCCCGACTGGCCGTTGCTGCTTCCCCCACTCCTACTAAAGTCTAGAATGGCACTCCTGGTGGTCTGAGGAAAGTTCTTCCCAACTTGTAAATAATGCATTTGCATAATGGTATTTGAACTTGATTTTAATCAAATCAAGTGGGATCTTTCAAATATCACTTAGGCCTTAAACTGCAATTTCCAAATCTCTAAATCCTAGCTTTCCTTTTAATCTCACATGTAAATTGTATTACACTAATACGGTTGACATCTCATTTCTCTCTTCTGCTATATAGAAAAACCCTACTAGCTACAGTTCGCCTGCACTCTGCAAACCCCACTGTTTTCTCTACATCCTGGAGCGAGGTCTCAGAATCCAGTGCTTTCATCCACTTTCAATGTACGCCCTAACTTTACTTGCGAGACAGATGGAGCAAAGAGATTTATACACAGTCAGTCCACACTGTCTCTTAACTGGGAGGATTGGTGAATCAAATGTTTATTTATTTATTTATTTAAAATGTATACACTGCCCTTCCCACAAGGACTCAGGCAATTCACAATAATAAGACAACAATAAAAATTCACACAATAAACCACCACCTCCCTCCACCTCAAAATTCCCCACCCTCCCACCCAATAACCCAACCAACCCTCATCCCTGCCTGCCAAATGCTCTTCCAAATTAAAAGGTTTTGCACCGCCTCCAGATGATACTCAGGCTTCTGCGACCCTCCTGGGGAAAAGGAATTCCATAAAACTGGGGCAGCAACCAAGAAAACCCTCTTGTGCACCTCCATCCTACTGACAAGGGTAACAGATGGAACCTGCAAGAGGACGCCCCCAGCTGACCGCAGGGACAGCAATGGAACATGGTATGTCTCTTAGATAAAGGAGACCAAGACCGTGTAGGGCTTTAAAAGTCAAAACCAGCACCGTGAATTATGTCCGGAACGCTATAGACAGCCAGTGCAGACTTTGGAGCACAGGAGTAATGTGCTCCTGGCGACTTGTCCCCAAAAGGAGCCGGGCTGCTGCATGCTGCAGCCTCTGAACAATCATCAAGGGCAGCCCCACACAGAGCGCACTGCAGTAAATCTAGTCTCGAAGTGATGAAAGCATGGATGAAAAGTGGCCACATCCGCGTCTGAAAGAAGCCGAGTATCATTTCATGATGATGACACCTCACTCCAAACCTCCGAATGACCTTGCCCAGCAGCCTCAGACATACATTGAACAAGAAGGGGAAGAGAACAGAACTCTGCAGGACACCACAGGGGAGTTCCTGAGGGGGCGAGGAGTAATCGTCCATCACCACCCGCTGGGACCTCCTCAACAGGAAGGAATGGAACCACTCGAGAGAGGTCCTGTGCACCCCTGCCAAGTTCTGCAGTCGTTTCAGGAATACCTCATGATCAAGTGTATCAAAGGCTGCTGAAAGATCTAACAAAATCAACAAGGTAGAATTCACCTTGTCCATCGCAAGGCACAGATCATCGTCCAAAGCCACAAGTGCAGTCTCCGAGCCATACCCAGGATGAAAACCTGAAATGGGTCCAGGAATCCAATAGCATTAGGATGAGCCTGGAGCGGATGGGCAACCAGCTAAATAGGGAAGGTTAGAGTCAGGCCGATAGCTGGCCAAGGAGGAATTCTGTCCCCAACAGTTACCCAGCCCAGCCCAGCATTTTCCTACAATGCATAGACACAAACATAAGGACAGCCGTATCAGGGAGGTATTTTCTGATGGTACAAGAACAGTCACTCTCACCTCAGCTCTGGTGCTACAGTGATCTCCCAGTAGTGAGGAGACAAGGTAAATTCCTGGGGCCTGGGAAGAGTTGCCACCTTCCCTCAGGCTTTGACCTGAATGAGGTTGGGCAGTGGCAGAAGGCAGTGGGAAAAAGGCTTCACCTGCCAAATTCTGACATGCCCATGCCTCCAAAGGGGGCAGAGCCACATCAGAAAGGGGGCGGGAAAACTCACCCTTTTCTGATGTGGCCATGTCCCTTCAGATCCCTAAAGCCCTGATGCTTTATCCAGTCACCCCTAGATAACCCAGAGAAACTGGGGCTTCACCCAGAGCCTAGAATTCATGGGTTAAAACCTAGAGATTCCACATCAAGCTTGAGGGACAGTAACCCTAAACAAACAAGGGACAAACAAGTCAAGCGCCCAATCTACTGGCAAGTCTCACTCAACTCAAGCCTTGGCTTATCTGGATCTGTAGTTATCCTCCCTTGCTGGGCTCCCAATCCAAATCTACCCAAGATGCAGGGTTGCCACCCTTATGGGTTTGAGCTGGAAATTCTGGGTATTGATCCAGAGTCTCCAGGGGAAGCCTTGATTTCAGTGAGTCAGCCAGGAGAGCCCCTAGCTGACCCAGAGAATTGGGCCTCTGAAGGCAGTTGTGGGGGCACCTTCAGAGGGACTTTTCCACCTCCTGACCAACTTGGCCACATCCCTCGCAAAGCATCACGCCATCACAACCTTCACAATGGGGGGTTTAGTGATGAGGTGAGAGCAAGTGTTCCTGTACCATCCGCTGCTTAAGACTGTTCATCGGTATATCCTCCCTATTAATTGATTCTGCACTTCAGCTATTGTTGAGATCAACACCTGCCAACTTCTGGCAGTTTCCACCAATTTCCAGTACTTTGGTCATTTGTCAATTTCCATAATTTCTGCCAATTTATGGCACATCATAATTTTTTGGCATTTTTACATCAATTTCTGGTATTTTCCCAACAATTGTACATCACTTGGCCAATATATAAGTCATAGTGTTAGCAGTTCACTTCATTTTGCATTAGGGCAGCACACCGACAGCCGCACACTACCTACCAAAGAACTATTGGAAGTACCAAACACTTGCAATTCCTGAACAGGAACTAGCAAAAAAGTACAAAAAAAGCTGGTACGTTTCCTCGTCGGGAAAATGGAAACAGCATTTGCTGCAATTGCTTGTTTCAGACCTGGTGGGGTTGCATCAGAAAGGGGTCCTGCCCTCACTCCTTCCTGGGCTTCTTCCCAGGTTGAGGTGACATCTGGACACTTACTTCTGTTGTGTGGACGCCAAACCTAATCAGCTTCCCCAACGGAGGCTCGAGGAAATTATGTCTCTTTGGGCAAAGAAGCCTGTGGTAGACTAGGTAGGCCTGGGACATTCTAACTAATCATGCCAGTAGGTCTTCACCCTGCTACTGTTTCTTGACTCTCAAGATAGGAAGTACGCTATTCCTTTAAGGGCCGTCTAAAAAGAAGAAACAGATAAAATCCTTGGAATGTCTCTGAAAGAGAGGCCAAGGACATTCCTTCCCAAGCATTAGATTTGGTTTCACATGAGATGATTAGACTCATCCATGCTAATTACACTAGAAAGAACTAATTAGAAAAATCTACCATTCAGCTAATGAGGGCTGGGCCTTAACTATCTCAGTGCTTCATTTCTCAGGTTGTAAAATATTAATTCCCTTCCCCCACTCTCTCCATGGAAGTTGTCACCATGTTCGTTTTAGATTGGTCATTAAGCAGCAACTAAAGATATATTTGTTAATATCTGCAAGGGGCACAGTTTATAAACAGCTGTTTTCTAATGATTTCTCGACATCATTAGACTGTCAATATGATGGGCCAATTCTCTGTTTCTGTAAGGAGGCTTTAAAACTCCACTAAAATCAATAAGGCCAAGTTCACTTACACCATGAAGGAATTTGGCTGGTGGGATAAGAAAGTGTTTATGGAACTGGGTCATTCCATTCCAGGTGGTTGTTCAACATGCTCTAGATTGGTTCACATGAAACAATGCCTTAACCTAGGTTAGGACTACCCCTGGCCTGTTTTACCTGAGGTTAATGCCATCTGTATGACCTCTCCAGACTGGGGGAATAATTTTCCACCCAGCTAACTGGATCAGTGTAATACTTACACCTTGTTCTGATGAGATGCTGGCGAGACATTCACATGAGATTAAATGCTAGGGGCTTCGGGGATGAAGCATGTGTGGTTTTTTTAATCAGAATCTCTAGGCTCTGGGAGAAGCTCCACTTTCTCCACGTCAGCTAGGAGCACCCCTGGTAACCAGGAGAAACTGGAGCTTCTGAGGCTAGCCATATCAGAAAGGGAGCCTGGCCACAGGGACTTCCCTGCTTCCTTTCCAACATGGCCCCACCGATGGTGTCGTGACGTTCTGTAAGAGGAGGTGTTACATTCAAAAGGGGTGTGACAATCCCTTTCCCCCGTCACCATCGTTGTGGATCCACCCCCTCAAGATGGAAGCCCACAGGGAGATAGTAATCCTAATCTTGAGCCAAGGCCAGCGACAGCCCTTTAATTGTCCTGGCATGCTCTTTTAAGCAGGAGGTCAGTGAGTGGGAGGGCCAGGGCATGCAAAGTTTGGCCTCTAGTATCCCAGAGGCTTGTCAACAGAGGTAGCTACTAGCTCTTCTGTGGTGCTCATGTCAAGACAAGTGCAATGAAGTCTGAAGGACCAGGGTTCTAGCCAGGCAGAAAAGAGTCCTCCTGTTCCTGGCTGATGGGCTGGGAACAGGATAGGGGCACTGTTCCCTGCTCCCACTGCAATGGAGGAGACCCAGATGACAGAAAGGTTTTGCCAAGGACACCTAACCCCTCCCTTTGCAGCAGAAAGCATTTCCCATGTAATGTCATTTGTGCCAGAGGAAAGTTTATTAAAAAGCAATGAAATCGGCTGATAAAGACTAACATCCCTGCCAAGGGTTACACAGTGTGTAGCAGGAAGCTGATGGAATGGGCATAATGAAAAGCTAATAAATCAGAGTCCTTCATTATGCAATAAACTCATTAAGTAGCTGCTAGAAAATGGCACGCCAGCCATGGTGCAATATTGTTAGAGGAGCATTAAAAGCTTCCTTCAAGGAAAAGGGGTGTGTGTGCGCGCGGAGGGGGGAAATAGTTCAAAGTCAGCTTTTGAATTGGGCCGTATTTACATATTTAGTGTCTATTTGAAAGTTTAATGAAATATATTAGGAAATATCTGTGTGATGCAGCATCCATTCAGCACATAAACTCAGCCCCCCCCCCCCCCCCGCCAAAGGGAGAATTTGCAGGGGAAGCAACCCCAGACCCAGCAAGATGTGGGAACTTTGTGCCAAACGAAACACCAGACCTTTGAAATTGGATGCTGTCTTATGTCTTTTCCCTTTTGAAATGCGGATTTTCCCTCTCCCCAAGAGCTGCTAAACCAAAACTATTTAAACACCCTGAATAGTGACATCCTGATTTAGGGGCGGGGACTGAAATAAGGTCTGAAAGTGTCTGCCCAGGAACAAGATCCAGAAGTGGCATCCTTGGGGGAGTTCTGGCTAGGATTGCCACCGCGATGGGTTTCGCCCACACATCCAGTCTCTGGGCTCCAGGGAAAATCCCGATTTCTCTGGATCACCCAGGAGCACACTGGTAGCCTGGAGAGATAGGGGTTCTGGGGGCAACAAGGGACAAGCCAGGGGGGACTTTCCTACACCTTTTCAGACATGGTCCAACATGACACTCCATAACGGGTAGGGTTACATCAATTATGCGGCATGACGGATCCTTTGCCCCACCCACTTTCCAACATGGTTTATCCCCTGCAGAGTGGCATGATATCACGGTGCCCCCTCTTAAAGGGTGGGGTTACATTGCTATCTTGATGTAACAACCCCTTTGTGGCCTCACCTCCTTCCAATGCGGACCTGCCCCCTCTCGGTGAAAGCCCAGAGCGAGGTGGTAACAGTAGGCAACCTTTCCACTGCAGAAATCTGGGAGAAACTTTACACTTGCCCACTGGGTGAACTGGCCCTGACTTTCCGAGGAATTGTTTTCCTAGGTAGGAAATGAAGCAGTTTCCTTGAATTCAGAATAAATGACAAAGCACAGGAGAAAATGGGTAAGAGAGGAATATTCTTCAGTGGATGACTCATCTATTTGGGTACTCAATATGGCCTTCATAACTGTTGTGCAGCTGAGTTTCCTTCTCCTGCGAAGAGGACAATATTACAATGCCATTTACTCACCGAAGCAGGCAGAGCAAAAGAGTCACCCTGTGGAGTGCCCTTCATACATCTCAGTGCAAACTAGCATTACCAGTGGAGCTGGCTAGGAGTAGCTCAGCCACATGAAATTACAAGGAGAAAGGGTGGGGGAGACTTGGAACAGAGAGAGAGAGAGTGTGTGTGTGTGTGTGTGTGTGTGTAGGGAGGAAAATGCTTTCTGAACAGCTCTAAATGGCACCTTATAAATCACGATAATTAGAGCAATCTATTTTGTCTTTAAGAGAGCGGATGCTTTGCATCAGGGCAGTAGCACAGCAACAGACCATTCCCCGCCCCCCCCCCCCAAACTTATAATAAAAAGGTGCCTGTTTTGTCAGACAGCCAAAAAAAGGCAACCTCCCTTATCTGTTGTGTCAGCTGTGCCTAGAAACCAAGTGAAACACTATGCACCCTTTAATAGTTAAATCCTCCAACATGTAATTAGGCATCCACATGACAATCAAAACCATGACTATATTTCATGTTTGCCTTCCCTTTCAAAGCCTCTAGTAGAGGGGCACTTACTCTGTCAAATCTGCTATAGTAATCAAAACATTGAAATTACTTCTTTCCACACTAAATATACTGGAACTGGTTGTTTGATTAAATGTAGAGCAGAGAGTGCAATTTGCTAAATTACAAGTATTCTGAACATGTAAATATAGTTTAATTACTGCAATTAAAGAAGATTACTGGAGATTGGAAGATGGGAATGTAATGCTGTTTTAATTAGAGTTTTTAATGCACTGTAACATAAGCATAATATTAACCCTTTCGGCTAGAGTGGGATGGCTGGTCTTGGGGGGGGGGGGGGGGTATTCTTGAAAGATGAATTTGAGTTCCCCTTTTTGTGTCCAAGAGGCCAAACAATTTGCTGGAATAATTTGGAGGAATACTATTTGCATCGCAAGCACTGTAGCATAGAGAACCCTCCTCAGTGCAGTCAGAGCAAAGCCATTTGTCCTTCCATTTGTCTGCATCCTAGTTTTGGAAGTGCCCATAAATACGGTGCGGCCTTTGGAAGGCCAGCCTTTCATAAAGAGATTGCGGTGATAGCGATGCTGCTAGGAAACTGAAGAGGCTTTCATGAAACGTGAAGTGCTCTCAGTGCCTAAAGATTTACAAAAAACATGAAAAGAAGAAGAAGAGGGAAAACATTTCAAAATGCATTAGTTCAGTTTTGGAAAAACTGCAGCACAGAAGCAAAGAACAATATTGCCAAAGGGCCTGCGGTTATTACTACTCCGCTTCGGGAACAGTATTTGTTTCATAAAAGTAATATTCCAGAATGTAAGAAGCAATTTTTGTCATCTTGAAAGCTATCTCTTGCAACATTTTATCCATTTAAGTCAATAGCCTATTAGAAATTCTAATTGAAAGTTCAATACTGTGCTTCGAGTCTTACAATCGAGGTTGCCTTTGGAAAGCCATTTAAAGTCTTAATCTCTTTATCATTTGGTATTTTGAAGCCTAACTTTGTTCTTGTTAGGCAGATCAATGGCATTCATTTACAAAATGGGGAAAAATGTCACCCTTCATCCTTTAAATCTCAGTGCGGCGAAAAGCAGCGTAAGCGAATCCGACCGTTGCTCTCCCATATTAGCAGGAAACGGTGCCATGGGAGGCTTGACCTACAAATTTTAATTACTGCATGAAAAATTCAGTTCTTAGAAATGAATAAAGACTGGAGGGGGAAAAGAAAAAGCAGAAGTCCACCTTCTGAGTGGCTGCAGAGCTTAACTCTTCAAAGGCTGGTCTGCTGAATAAAACAGTGTGTGCCTGCATTCAATAGGTTTGGCTCGTAATGTGACAGAAAAAAAATTGCACAATGAAGCATTTCACCTCAGAAGAGGTGTTATGGTAGTCAGGAAGGTGGTTCTATTTCACAAAGGGTTATTTATATATCATGTCAAGGGCAGTAAAGAAACTGCATGGTTAACTGATAAGACAGGGATTTATCTTAGACCAAACATATAGATGTTGCACAGGACTTAGTCTGGCAAAGATGTAACCATATGCATTACAGCACGCACAAGTAAGTCCCATTAAAGTCAGCCACTCTATTCCCTGTGCAAAGGGCTACCACCCCACTGGGCTTGAACTAGAGTACCTGGGTTTAAAACCACCATCTCCTGGCAATGCCCTGACTTCTCTGGGTTATGTACAGGTGTCTGGATAACCTGGAAAAACCAGGGGGGTGGAGGGGAGGGGCACAGCTACATCAGAATGGAGTGAAGAGGTTCCCCGCTTCCCCCCTTGACATGGTCCTGCCCTCACGGAGCATCATAATGCTCCCAAGGTGGTGTGGGCATGACAGAAAGAACCAAGAGTCCTTTTATCCTGGCCCTCCTGGCAAGGCTCCACCTCCTTTGAATCAAAGCCCCAGTGACCGTAACAATCCTACTCATGCATACTGTGCTCTTTGTCTTAAGTCTTTGCAGGACTGAGACCAGAACAATGCTGAACCTTCCAGTTCAGACTATTTACAGGTCAGATTGGATCTTTACAAAGCTGCTCAGGGGGATTTGAATACCCTGCTTCCATTAGCCGTCCAGAATACAAAGCACTCTTATTCCATGTGTGCATACACGGATATTGCACGTTTCTGGATAGCATGTTCTATTTATTATATTAACCACAGCTAGTGATCCGAGCCAATTGTATGCCCTATGATATAAAATGAGAAAAGTTGAATGAGGCTGTCATGGGGTGAGCAGGTTACTGGATGTGCAGGGTGAGTGCGGATGCGTGTGCAGCCATGTGCATGTCCCGCCCATGCACCGGCGCCCACGGACGGCCCCACTCGGCAGAGCCATGTAAAAATAGCGTGTGAGGAGCCCCTCGAAGAAGATCAGAAGGTTACTACATTGTAAACAAGGTTCTTTGAGATGCCTCAGAACATTCTCACAACACCCACCCTTCCAGCCTCACATGGAATTTGTTTCTTATATTCCTAGGAAGGGTTGGAAGGAGCTGTCATTCAGAGGGGGGAGAGTGTTTTTTATATTAGAGGAGCTCAAGACCATCATGTGGTCTGTTGTTTGAATAGGGTGAGCATGCACAACCCAGTTGTGAGAATGTTGGGAGCCATCTTGAAGAACCTTCTTTACAAGGTAATAACCTTCTGATCACTCAAATGGGGAGGAGATGTTTGAAAACCAACAGCTGCAGTACTACTAGGAGGCAAAGGCAGGTGAGGGATGGGGACCGGAGCCAGGAAGGGAGGCAGAACAACTTATTGAGGGAGAAGCTGGCTGCAGCCTGCTGCCCAGCCATGCAAGCGAGTGACCCCAGCTAAGTGGGCATAGGCAGGGAGGGAGATAAGATTTGGCACCCATCAGTTTAGAAATTAGGTGTTTTAGGTCCCAGAAAGGGCCAGTTGCCATCTAGCCATCCTGGAAGCTCAAGAAGCTGTAACTCTGGAGAATCATTGGCCTGGGAGTTGCCTTGCCCAGGATTCTGATTGGCCAGCAAGATCCTGCCTGTTGATTGGCTAAGGGAGCCTACGTACACTTCCTATGCAAGGCCAGCATTTAGCCCAGAATATGAAGACGATGAAAAAGCCTGTCAATGCCTAGGACTTTCTTGCCTTCCTGCACCTGAACCTTTGCCTCGCCCATCCTCACTCCTGCCTGACCCTTCCTTCTTCGAATGATCACTTGGCTACTGAGTTGTGACCCACACTCTGGACTTTGACTCAGTCACTAGCCTGCCCCCTTGGACATGACACCCAAGAGCACAGATTCTGATCCAGCCCAGACCCTCACTTTTCTCCACTGTCACCTTTGGGCTGGGATCTGGACAGACCCGTGCATGATCACTAATTACTACTGGAAGTGTGACAAGCACTGAGAACATGGAGGAGACTTCTGACTCACTCCATTCCTTCTGTTGGGAAAATTCCCACCTCAAATTCAAACTGGCCACTCGGATCACCTGAAATGCCTTGGAGTACTTTTAAAATGGTGGCTCTGTTGCAGTGCATGACAGCCACCTTCAAGAAGTGTGTTAAACAACATAGGCCCAAAATGACAAACCGTAGCAACATATGCTGACATGCAGCCACATAAATCTGGATGCTCAAGAATGAAGCATGGCAAGAAATGGATTAGCCCTCTGATGATCCAGGATTGGAACCCATGTTCATTGTGGGTAAAAACAAGAGTTAATGTGAGCCTGCCTTGGCCCTGGACTCACCCGCATGTGTGGTCCTGCACCACCAGATGTTGGTCTGGGACTGCCCCAGGGTGGGTAGGTGACTACCCAGGCGGCATCCTCGGAAAATCCCCGAAGCACAGCCCAGGCCAAGGGCCACCTACACAGGCCAACGCAGGCCAGTGCATTTGTTTGGCTCTACCATCCCGGCCCAGGGCAGGTGCCACCATGACCATGCCCCATGGCTGTCACGGCGGGGGCTGGGGACTGGGAGTAGGGCAAGACCACCCACCCACATTTGTTGAGCTGTTCCTTAACCGGGGCATGTGGGTGGCAGGACTGCTCTCTGGCCATGGGCACATTTATGCCCCATACCTACCTAGGAAGAGGTGGCCACTGATTCCCTGTTGGGTCCCACGCTACCCCACATCTGTTTTTACCCTGAGTTTTCCTCAATGGAAATAGGCGTGAAATAATAAATTGCGGCACATGCAGTTTCTGTTAGAAATAGGTCATTAGCTTTCATTCGTGTGATGTGGATTTTCCACTATTATTTATTATTGTTAATTATTATTAGTAGTAGTATTATTGCACCAGCAGTGTACCTGGCACTGTACAATCAATAGTTATAGACAGACCCCTACCCCAGAGGGCTTACAATCTAAGAGAGACAAGGGAGAGATGAGCATCAGGAGAGACAAGGATACAGTCATGAGGTTAAGAAGTTGAAGGTGCACTTGTTGAACGTTTCACCATTTGTTGTTATTTTTTGCAAGCTGAACAGCTGCTACGGGACCAATCCCAAGCCCTGTGTGCACCCCCAGTGGCTGTGGAGATGCAAAAGTGCTGTAAAAGTGTGGAAAAAATGACAAAAAGTGATGAGAAGGAAGGAAAATGCCAGAAAGTGATGAAAAATGATGAAAATCCAAAGCACTGATCTCGATAACGAGAGACGCACAGACTCACTGGAGACTTATGAAGTACCAATGAACACTCCTAGAAGGTCGGTATTTTCCTTCAGAACGGGAACACTTGCTTCTGTCTCAGCCCTAACTCCACAAGGTTCTTGATTCTGTTTTATTTATTTATTTATTAATCCTGCGGGTCTGGAGTGTGGTGGCTCCTGAAGAGTCAGGGGGTGTGGCCTCCAGGGTCCCAGCTATTCTTTGCTGAGTTGGAACCCTTGCTACTCGGTTTATCACCACCTTTCAAAATCTTGACCCATGGCTTTCCATGGGCACAATTTAGGTGGCACTAACACAGCTAAACTATAGGAACTGCCATGGTGGATTATCAACCATAGTCCGGCTAGTCCTCATGTCTCCAACGATGTCCAGCAAGAGATGCACTGCAAGAAGATACAAAAGACCAATGCCATTTGGAGATGTGGTGTAATCAGACCCAATGAGAGGGGAGGGGGGATGTACCAGACTCCCAATCTCAGCTCCCTACCACTCAAAGCACCCTACAAGCTAGCATCTGTATGAGCAAAGTACATTCTTCCAGAAATTGGCTTGGGCAACTACTGGGGGGTGAGGGGTGGGGGTAGTTAGGGGATTCCCACTACCAGGATTTACTGCAGCTCCAAGGTTCTCCCAATGGGCCTGTGGGTAATCTAACCCTTATCAATATCTCATCCTCATCCCCAAAACAGGGTTTTCTACAACTGTGAGTTGACACCCCAGATGACATCTTTACAGTTTAAGACTGAAGCAGCTCCCACACCTATTATTTAGATAGCGCTTTCAGTGTTCAATGTGGGTTATCTAGTTCACCCTCACAACCACCCTGCCATTGTTTTTCTTATTTTGTAGGTAGGGAACTGAGGCTGAGAGTGACTTGGCCAAGGCAACCCACTGAGATCAGCGAAAAGATTTGAACCCCAGTGTCCCAGATCAAAATCCAACACCTTATTCACTGCATCTGGTTATTTTCGTCATCCATATAGTTGACCGTACCTTTTGGAACTTTGCTAAATTGGTGGTTTCTGCCACATACTTTCCCATCTTTCTGTTTGAATTTGCTGCCTTTTTTGCTTGCGTTGCAAGAACAGCAGCTCCGCTGGTGGCTGGCATCTGATAGATGGAACTGGGGTCCGATTCCCAGTCTAGACACAGTCTTGGAAACATGCCCAAAAGCTAGTTCCAATGGGAAGGGCTAAAATAACCAGAGAAGCTAAATTCCTGGAACTATCATATAAGCCAAGAGTTTTTAGACAAATTGAGCCAAATTGTCCTTTCAGCTCAACTGGCACATGACTAGCCACACAAAGCAGCCCTTCTGGAAGTCGCATGAATACGCCCCTTTATCCTAAGAATCAAGCACAGAGCCACACATTTCACGCCCACTGCCACCTGTGATTACCTTTTTTACTGTTATTACTGAATACTTTGATGGCGATGATTGTTTAAAGGCCTCAACAAGTGTGCTAATGTGACTGGAGGACATGACTCTTTTTCATTTCTCCCAGTTGCTCCAGCTAATGTACTAATTTACTGTAGGCAAAGAAGTGGTGGTGATGGTGGGAGGAAAGGGACAATAATAAGAGACGGCGGGAAAAAATGCACAAAGAAATCATTCAGCATAAAATTGATTCGATCTCTTAGAGAAACAAGTGCTGGGCTCATGTTAATGTGAGATTTATAATCAAACAAAGCCAACACTCATTGGAACCTTGAACTTCATGGACAGGGCTTTAAGTTTTCAACAGAATGAACCTACAGAAAAACAAGAAGTGGAAACCATGGCCAAAGCCAATTGTGTTTGCGTGGAATGTTTGTCTTTTTAGTCTTGGCTTGATGAAAGTGGAAAACAAGATGCTAACACAGAGGGAAATGGGTCTCAACGTACAAGCGTATAGTACTCCTAGACACGGATCATTTGAGCCCATTGTTCATGTGAAATAAACGGATGCCAGAGGAGTAACAGAACAAGGTTGCAGCGCACAGGAGAAACCATAGAGGAATGGGAATTATGGAATACAAGCTGCTGCTCCTGACACTCCTGGGGCTGGTGTTTCCTACTGGAAGGTGGGGTGGGGTGTGGGACAGTGCTGCTCTTTCCCGAGGACAGCTCTTGATCCTGAAACACTTGCTTCACTAGTCATTTCTGCTCCATCCCAAAGGCCCTGGCTCCTAACTCAAAGACATTGGTCCTTCTCTGCCTTTTCTCTGCCACCCCGGGCTGCATGGCAGGAGGGGCAGGATATAAATCTATTAAAATGAATAAATAAATTCTAAGGCAGCCCTGGGATCACAACACATGCCCCTTCTACTCATTTGCTAGAACAACATTTATGCAAGTAAGAAGTTAAGATCTCCCAACATCTTCACACGTACGTAACTGGGAGCTGAGTTGTATTTGTGCATCTGTAAAATGCCATCCCATTAGCCTAGTTTTCATGGGTCCTCCTATAGTTTCTTGTAGTGCTACTTAGAGTTACAGCTCTGGAAGGTCCCTCAGGGGCCATCTAGCCCAGACCCCTGTACCACTGCAGGGGTCACTGCCCCAACAGAAAAATCCACTGACAAAGAAATAGGGTCGCAGAAATAGGGTTGCCCTATAATACAAGAAGAGATCTTCTCTTATGAGATTGTGAGCTACGCAGGGCAGAGACGGTCTTTCGTTATTTATGTTCTTTCGTTATATAATGTTGGAAGCCGCCCTGAGATGCCGTAGGCATAGGGGGCGGCATAGAAATGGAATTAAATAAATAAATTCATATGTACATTGCCTAGAACAATGGAATCTTTATCCAGGATGGGCCCCCCAGTGCTACTGCAATACAAATAAAAAATCATCAACAAAGTACTCTAGCCGGTTCAGTTGCCCTTCAGACCTTGCCTTTCCCAATAAAGTCACTTCAGGCCAGGCCTTGGCAAGTCTTTGGGTACAAAGCAACACATCAAGAATTTCTCTATGATAAATCTCCAATCACAAATAAGATGGAGATTTTCATCTTTCCAGAGTTGAAATGAGTTCGGGGGGGGGGGGGGGGGGCGGGAGATAATGGGCAAACCTGTCAAATATACATTACCTGCTCTGAAAGTGGTCATCTGGTAGTAACTAGGGCTGCACCGAATAGTACTTCCGAGTACTCGGGCCAAATACCGAAGTTCCGAATAATCGGCCCGAGTACTCGAGGGCTCTTCAGGCGCTGTTTCTGAAGTTTTGGAATTCGAACTCAGAATTCTGGACCTCGGAAAACTTTAGAAACTTTGGAAAGTTGTTGCAAAGTTCTTGAACCCGCAGCCAAAGCACTACCCAGAAAAGCACTACCCAGAAAAGCAGGCTAGCAAGAGTGAGCCAATTGCTTCCAGAAGACAACCCCACAAAAGTGCAACTGCATGACGAAATAATTAAAAAACAAACTAACAGTAGTGTACCCACAGCATGGACCACCAGTGGCAGTGAGTACACCCACTTTAATCATTATACCAGCCAAGCAGTGAAAAGGCAGGCTAGCAAGGAACATTCACTCAAAAAGAATATAACAACCCTGCAACACAGTCAGAAACTGCAGGGAGAAATAAATCCTGTCAAAAGCCAGCAAGCCCAGGCCCCAGCAGTCACAACATTAAGAATCCAGACATTCACCACCCCCCGCCTCCAAGGGGCACTCTCTTGGCATGACACTGGTACTGTGGCACTGGTAATTTGAACGGACCATGCAAAGGGAAGTGAAGCCAGGCAGAGAGATCCCAGTCCGGCCTCATGGTGTCAAGCAGCTGGCAGAACAGTAGAAGTTACACTTTAGCATTAGGCTCTGTTGTGCCATGCCACAGCCTAGGCAACACACACAACCCCGCAAAACAATCTGCATGGAGAAATAAATCCCACCAAAAGCCAGCAAGCCCAAGCCCCAGCAGTCACAAAATTAAGAAATCAGACATTAATTTCACACCGCCCCCTCTACAGGGGCACCCTTTTGGCATGACATTGGTACTGTGGCACTGGTAAATTGAACAGACCAGGCAGGGGGAAGTGGAGCCAGGCAGAGAGATCCCTCTGGCCTCATCGTGCCAAGTGCCAACTAAGCAGCAGGCAGAACTAGAAGCAATGTAGCACCCAATTATTATTATTTTATAAAAAAAGATTCATGGCATGGTAAAGGTAAAGGTAACCCCTATCCCCCACCCCTCCCCCTACCGATTACTTACAGATCCAGCATCACTGCACACAGCCAAATTCACCAAAGCGAATGGGCTGCAGCCACTTTTGTTTTGCCCTGCGAGGTAATTGACGGGTTTGCCATCTGGCTTGGCCAGCCATCACTCAACTGTCCCCTCCCCTACCAAATATGGCACTAAGTTTCATTTCCAGAAGAAGCTCAATGGTCCACCAGCCCCCACGCATGCAGCAGTTTCTGAAGTTGTCTTGGTCCTTGGAACTTTGGAATTCAGACTCTCCAAACTGAATACTGTGATATTTGGCTATTTCTGAAGTTTTCCAAAGACTTTGTTTCAGCCCTAGCAGTAACCAATATCGGTTTGCACTCTGTCAGGTATCTATTTCAGGTTTTGGGTTTTTTTCGATTTGATTATTTCAATATTTTGGTAATTTCAGTATTTTTGGTTACGCCATTTTGTCCATACTTTCCCCATTGCACATGCCGAAAATGATGCAACCCAAATAAACAGAATGCTGAAATAACCAACCAACTAAACCACCCCAAAAAAGGAAAAGCCAACCTCCCCTCCCCAAATGGAATATTTGAAAAATCAGATGTGCAAGTACCCATTCCAACTGCGAATATTGTCTGGTTTCTCAAAGGGTTACCCAAAAATGCAAACAACATCCACAGATAATAAATGCACCACCCCTTTCACCTCAATTCTTTACTATTAACTCTTCAAGTTGGTCTAGGTTTTGCCCCACATGCAATCCCATCTGCTCTGTGTGTGTGTGTCATACTGCTGTCAGAAGCCTGTAGAAAGAGCCTATATAGTCTATAGAAAGACGTGAATTAAGATACAAGTTGCTAATCAAACTTTGCCAGCACAGCAGCACAAATGACTTTGCCCTACTAGAGCATTTCCTTAATTTACAGCCAGTTATCTACATCACATTCTCAAGTCCAGCATTGGTATCCACATAATGCATTCTGTGTTCCTTTTATCGAATCACCTATATTTAATTGGGACAATGTATTGTTGTGACTCCATAAACAGGACATGTCCAATTACGTTAAGTAACTATTTTTCTTCAGAAGGCATTACTGTTCCATCCAAGTAGCAAGTCTTGCCTCTTGACATAATAGTGAATGGAATTAAATGTGGCACAAATATGGTCATCAGTATTTTTTTTAGAAGGCAAATGAGATTTGTGAGTTAAGGAAAGACCAGAGGTAAAGCAGAGGCAGTGTTGGCTATGGAAAATTAATGGCTATAAGCCTTGTCTGAGGAATAACCAATGCAAAACTAATTTGTGGTCAGACGACACCATGTCACTCAGTGCAAACGTGTCCGTATATCACGAAATCTTATGGATTTTGAAATATAAGAACATAGGAAGTGGCATATTGGGTCAAACCAATGGTCCACTGAGCCCAGCATCCTGTCTCCAACAGTGGCCACTCTCAGTTGCTTTATAACTCAACAGGTTACAATGGAGCGATCCATTCCAACAGAATGTTTTAGGCTCTGTAGCCTCAAGTCAACAGCCAGAGGTTGTGTCCCTGAACTAGGCACCAACCTTGGCAGGAGTGGTGGTGCTCAGGCAGGATTCTGCCACTACTGGAAGCTTTGCTCCAACTTATGTAGGTGGCTCTTGTCTTGGCCCCCTCTGAAGGGGGCTTTCTACAAGGCCCTCCCCCAACAGTGAGAAAACCCCTTTTGGAGTGCCCGTGAGGGGGGCCGAGTGCCACCCTCCTCCCAGCTAAACAACGGGACCTACTGCTGACCACTGCCTCTATGCACCTGCCTCCATCCCTGGGTTTCTGAGTGGCAGGAGCAGGGCCTTGTCAGAAGCATGGGGTGATGACACAGCAACAGGACTCCACTGCTGGGGGCGGGGGTTAACAACATCTTTACTTCTGTGCGTGGCTCTTGCTCCCACCCTGCTCCCTGACCTCACTTGGTTTCCTGACCCAAGAAATGGGGTTCTAGAGGATACATGAGTCTGCCACAGGCTAGCTACAGAGCCTAAAACTTTAGCTCAAGTTCTAGAGCCACAGAGTTTAAGTTCTGGAAGTCCCAGGTTCAGTCCTCTGGGCAGTTGCTAACATGGAATCAAGCTTTCAGTGGTAGGACTAAACAATGGGCATCTCCAGTCCACACAATTTTTCTAACACAGAGTTTCCAAAATTGTAGGTTTTGGCCCCACATGGGATTGTGTTGTCTGCTCATTAGATGGGGTCATGCTACCAATTGATATTTGATATTCTTTAATTAATTAACTTAGTTCACACTCTTTCCCTAGGATTCACAGTGGGTTATAATCAGGGTCCCATGTTGGTTGCATTGCTGTAATTTGCAGTGATTTTTGCAGAATCAGCCAGTCTTCACAGTGACAGGCTGAAACTGCAGTGGAAACCCATCTGCAGGATCTTTAAATCTAGGCTCAGGCATAAACTTGTCACCAGACCGCAAACTAAAACTGCTGCTGCATCTGCCATCTGTTAGGGAGATGTGACCATGACCCCTATGGGTGAATAGGCCCCTGGGAGATGAATTGTGGGTGGAGGGTGTAGCAGGAGGCTTCCCCGGGGCCACACGGGGTGCTGGGGTCTCACTCTGGGGAATTAACTCACCCCTCTGCTACGCCATTTTAGCCCGAGTCTCAGCTGAAAACCCCCGAGACGGGGGGCACCCGCTTCTAGGACCCACCACACAGTCCAGAAGGTATTACGTCCACAGTCCTTTATGAGACACAACCAGTGCGCACACAGTCCCTGGGGCCTCCACCCTGCAGGCCCAAGTCTGTCTCTCTCTCTCTCTCTCTCTCTCTCTCTCTCTCTGGCCCAAGAGCACCACAATATCACCCCCTCCCCCTCAGTCCATCTAGCCAGGGCTCAAAGCCCCAGGCTCTGGCCAAGTCTTCCCCAGGCACGAGGCTCCCACCTGGGCATAGCCTCTCCACCTTGCTGGGTCCCTCTGGTTCTCCAACCCTCAGTACCTTGGAGAGCGTAGCGCAGGAAGGCTTCTTCAGGGAGATGTGGCCCCTTCAGCTCCTAGGCAGAGACTCTCTCCTCTCTGTCTTGTCTCACCTTATATACAGGCAGAGTGGGCGTGGCCAGGCTTCCTCTCCACAGCCTTAAAGGGCCAGTAACCCACCCACTCTGTCCCAGGGTTTCCCAGCCTGTTTGTCTCACAGGCTGATCCCCAGCTATGGGGTTGGCTCTGCTACCCCCTTGGGCGTGCTCAGTCCTCCAGAAGACCCCCTCAGCCCCCTTCTTAAAGGGGCAGCAGCCCCGTAGGACTGTGCCCTGCTACAGAGGGGTCTTAGGGCCCAATGTTTTGGTCAGGGAGGTCTGGGGCTTTAACATGAAGTGTGAGTTCTAGGGTGCTGAAATTCCAGAGGTTCTGAGTGGTGTTTGATTAACAAAGTTGTGATTCTTTGTCAAACCTGTTGAAAAAGCATGCTGGTAAGCAAATTTATATGTATAAATTGCTGCATAATTATGCAAATCAAGTTAATTATGCAAATATTAATACTCGTGGTGAACTTTCAGAATTTGGCTTCACTGGTTGCAGAATTTAAGATTTTTTGGTGCAGTGGACTTGGGTTCCTGGTTATAACAGATTAAAAAATATAAAATATACAGTAGACATAAAAACAATTAAAAATCCCCTACCCCTATCACTGCCTGCCAAATAAGGTCTTACATCACCTCCAAACCTCTAGAGGAAGGGAGACTGCCTCTCTGTGTGCCCATGATGTATGGATTTGATGAACCAAGGATACATGCAAGAGGGTGCTCTCAGCTGACCTCACGGGGCATGGCGAGACATGGGACTCTGCACATCTTTGTTGCTGTGTTGGGTTGTGGGATTCCATGTCTCAAAATGGGGTCACACGGGCAAACGCTCGGAGTACCACTGCCCTAAATGGATGTGATGTTTAGAGGGATTTAATGTATTTCACTAACGTGCTGGATTGCTACATTTCTTGTGAATTTATCATGAGGCTGGTGATTTGAGACTTTTCATAAAGTCTAAAGCTGTCACTCTTGTGATAAAATTGTGAGCATTTCCACTTACAGACATTAGACGCTTCTAGCCCTCATGGTTAAGGAGAAAAGCTTGAAAAGGAGTTTGCAGTCGGCCCTAAATGCAAAAGAACCCCAATTTATTATTATTAATTATAATTATTATTATTAATACAAATGACTTAAGATACTCTGTTTTTTGATGGGCCCTACTCATTATTTGTGAGGATTTGGCATCAGAAGAACCCAGGCCTCGAACCCTCATCCCCAGAGTTTATGCAGCAGTGATTGGACCTGCAGTGCGCTGCTTCATCTGGTCTCTCATCCAGACCATCCTACAAGGGACCTCTCTGCACTGGCCACATCATACACCCATCTGTCTTGTCTCTACCCTTGTCCACACCTCCTAATTTCCTGGCTGGTTGGAAGCAGCAGGAAGTTGGGCAAAACAGAGCATCACTTCTTGTTCCCTTGACTCCTAGTTCCGGACTCTGCACCTTGTTCCGAATCCCAGCCTGACTCTCAATCCTGTTCTGCCTGCTTCTGCACCTGGCCTCTTCTAAAACCCTAACCCTGGGCACACTTTCCTGGCCCTCAACCTGCTCCTACTTCTGTTTCAGACCCTGCCACACCTGACATGTAGGGTTGTGTGGCAGGATAGGGAGCGCCCTCACAAGTCATCTTCCTTCACACTTCACCCAGAACAAGACTAAATCCCTAAGAGAGATCACCAAGGAGTAAAAGTTCACAATCCTCCAATCTCATTCCAGTGCAATTGCTCTGGATTACATGGGTTGAGGACCACAATCAGAGTTAGAAAAACAAAGATAATTAAAGAATCCTATTGGCCTTTACATGAGGGGTGGGGAATGTTTTCCCTCCCTAAGGTAGGGTAAGGTATGCTCTTCACGCTTCTTGGCAGGGGCATAAGACTGCCATCTTTTGCCATTTATATTGATTCCTGTTCATAGGACCACTAGTACAAACTCCATAGGCTGGGGATAGGGGTCCTTAAGGGGTGGGTGTACTCAGAGTGGTGCGTGGGTTCAGATCATGTCTCTGTGCTATGGATCTACCGTCTTCTCCTTGTATCCAGATCTGCTCCCATCCTCCTGAGCATGCACCTTCAGTAGGGACTGGATCCAGGTATATGAAAGCACTATATAAAAGAAAGTCCTGGGTCACATTTGGCCCACAGGCCTGAGTGAATCTCTAGACAAATAAAGTAATTGTTCTTTGAGGGTACAGTGATGGTAACTTCTCCAAGCTCAAAGAAAGCGAAATTCCACGGGAGGTTTTAAAGTCTGGTCTCTCGTCAAAATATACCAAGCAGCTTTTCACTAGAGGTTTCTTTTAAAAGTGCTGCTCATTTATGCCCTAGTCATTTCAAAGCCGAGAGGGCACGTCTGGCAAAAGCAATTTTGAAAGGAGTAACATAAAATATTTAAAGATGTATAGAACAAGTGGCCCACTTATGGGCTCATTTAAGTTTTACAAAACAGCTCTGGTTATGGCCTTGCTACGTCAGCAGAGAGAGAGAGAGAGAAGTAGAGATTTAAATAAATAAAACCCAGAACAATGTAATAATGTGCAGAAGGGAAGGAAAAGTATGGTGGGTCAAATTACCGCAGAAAGGAATCCTGAGCTGTAATAAGCGATCTCTGTATGGATGATGATGTTCGTCTATCCAGCCAAAAAGGAGACAGCTTTAATATTGTGGTGGTGTGTTATTTAAATAAGCTGTAATTGTTTTTGCCAATGTGGAGCGCATCCCCTAAAGATAAAGATCCCATTTTAGATGGACACTTTATTTATTTATTTTTCGCAAAGTGAGACAGGTGGATGTAGTGAACAGAAAAAAATATAAAACAGTGTGGGGTTTTTCCTCATTATTATCAGCAAATCAATGTATCTAGTTTACATGGAATACAAACTTACTGGTTTCCATATAAAGGTTTCCTTTCAGATTCTTCTGTATAGTACAATCTGGGTAGGGGTCCATCTCTTTTGTTTTGATGGTGTGGTGTAATGTTGTTCCACCCAGCTTCCTGCTGCTAACAACTAGGGTTATATATCCCGCCTGGGAGACATGGTATGGGGCAGGAACAAGGCTGGGGAAGGGGGCATCCTGTCCAGGTGAAAGCATCTACAAAGAATGGTTAGGCTTGAGTAGAGTTGACATAAATGCAGCTATCTTATTCCTCTAATTTGGCCCTTTCATATAAAATCTGCCAGCATCGGTTTGTCTGGTTTGGTCACAAATATCTGTAATACCAAATCAAACAAGCCAGACACACCTCATGAACAGAACTGCACAGTTCGGATGTGGATATTGTTCGACTAGTCCAATAGGGAGAAAAGTATCAGTGAATACTGAACTCTTCATTTCACCATTAGGTGAAATACTAATTCACCATTAGGTGACTACTCGTTATTCATTTCACTGTTAGACCTCAGCAAGAGTAAGGCAGTGGCTGGGGAAGGTCTGGCCACTGCTTCAGAACACCTGGGTACACAGGTTCAAGACTCAGGGCTGAACACCCATGAGCAGAAGGCCCCCAATTTTGTTGTTGTTATTCTTTTTTTAAAGCCCCTGTTGTTATAAAAGAGACCAAAGCACCAAGCAGATTAACTTGAAAGAGATCCTCTTGCAACAGACTGGAGTACAATGCATGTGCCGTTTTTAAAAGGAAGCACTTCCCCTTCTCCCCCCAAGAACAGAAAGAAATGTGGCAAGATGGAACAGCAATCAAAATCAAAAAGGTAATAATCTAGCCTGGCAGCAACAAGGAACGTGAAGAACAATGACGATGGAAAAAAATCCCCCTCGATGTTGACAATCTTAGGGAAGGAGGAGGGGTGGCAGGGAGGTAAACAAGGATGAAAGCAATGCCCAGTGGCAACCATTTTCAGCGTGACCTAGTGAGCTTTCAGCTTCAAACCAGTCAGATCAAGAGCTTCCCAGCGGCGTCACCTAGGGATCTGTCATTCACACATCAAGCCCCGTTCAGTCTGCCTCGTCTCACAGAGACACGCTGCCAGATGCAGAAACATCACTGCCTTCTTGCAAGGCATGGGGGAGAAAAGGGAGGAATAAAAAAATTCAACCACAACAAAACCAACAACCCAGAAAGCAAGGGCACCGACAAGTGGCGACCCTTCTGTCCGCAAAAGGGCAGCACAGTGAAGCAGACTAGAGATTTGATGCAGACAGAATGGTAAATTTGATAACCATCTGTTATTAAAACACAGCACTTTGTGGAACTCCAATGGCTCTTCTCCTGTTTGTGATGCTGGGGTTGCATGTGTGTTGTGGGGTTTGTGTGTAGGGAATCCATTGGTATTTGGAGCTTGTCAATGCGATGCAGAAAAGATCCCACTTCTCTCTTTCTCAGCCTTGGGTTCGACACTATTACGATGAGTTAAGTGGATGGGTTCGTTGCATTTAGGAGGATTGGGGGGGGAATCAATTGAATCGATATTAACATACAGCTTTTGTAGTATTACACACTAGAAATACTGCACATTATTCAAAGAGCATCCTTCAGCTTGACAGTAAGAAGGGAAAGGGTCAGAAGCCAAACAAAGACAAATATTTTTTTGTTGGCAAAGAAGAGCAAGAAGTGATATATGAGAAAGGGAGAGTGGTAAGGATTGGGGAGGAATTACAAGATACCAATTATCATGCTTGGAACAGAAACAGTGTCTTTCTTGTACAAAATCCATTTACTTAATACATAAAGGAGGAAGAATCAACCTGACAATGTGGACTGCAGTCATTAGTCAGAGTCTTGGTTACTTGTAGTCTACAATATTTAATGCTGAAAAATTATTAATGAATTCCTTTACCCAAGGCATAAGTCAAGCAGTTCACTGTACGAGTTTGGTATTTATGTCTAGAGAGAAGGGGTAGCTGCTGTGCTGATCACAAATGTAAGAGATGGAGACAATGAGTGCTTTTAAACAAAGGGAAGCCCTGGCTGTGCTCCCACTGGTCCATTTAAAAGTGCCCTGCTAGAGGTGCTCTAGAACATCTTCGAGTGCCACCGGCAAAGCAGGCCGGCCAAACTCAAGGTACCAGCCCAGGCGGACCCATGCTTCAGCTCCGGTCCCAGACCACTGTTGCCTGTGAACGCATCATAGAGTTGTGGACACCAGGTTAGCGCGTCGGGCAATTGCCCACACCTCTATGGTGCGGGAGTGGCATCGCGTAGGGAGACTGTGGGCCGGGGAACACGCCGGGTCCATCGAAAGCAGACTCAGACTGGGCCGGAGTCGAGTGGACACGTGGGTGCATCCACAGAACAGCTCTATACGCAGGCTGCCTCCGTTTTTGTTTGTTTACATCTAAAGTAGTTCAGTCAATCTCTCTCAATTCGAGCTGAAGCTGACCGATTTATTTATTTATTTATTTTTATTACCCACCCTTCATGTCTACGGCATAGATCATTTTAAATGGACTATGCTGTGGCTGTGATGACAGCAAAGAAAGCTTTCTTCTCCGCTATCATCTTTGGCATGCTGCCGGCGCCATTTTGGATTAGGGATGCACATGCGCAGAATGGCCTCTGCGGTCAAAAGCGTTTCTTGAAGCTCTGGACTAGCGAGACGACCTAGAAGAAAAGGAGATTAAAGAAAGAAGAGAAGGCCCTCCTGCCCGGCAGAGGAGCTGGCTCCGCTGCTGGTGGCTGGGCCTCCTCTGCTGCTGGCGGGAACTGGCTCCACTGCCAGGCGACCAGGTCGTCTCTGCCACCCCGCAGCGGAGAAGGCCCAGTGGCCTGGCAGCGGAGCCGGCTTCCACCAGCAGCGGAGGGGGCCCGGCCACCGATAGAGGAGCCTGCAGGTCAGTCGGCGGCCGTGATCCCCCACCCTCCAGACCCAGACCAGCAATGGACACCAAGGAGAATACCGGATCCTGGATTTACTGGTATCGGATCTCCCCAGTACCGGATTTACCGGTATTGGCATACTGGATCTTTAACATTGGGCGTTTTACCCGTTTCTTTACATTGCGGCCGTTTATCTCAATGGCCACAATGTAAAAAACCCGGTAAAGCGCCCAATGTTAAAGATCCGGTATGCCAGTACAGGTAAATATCGGATTTATCAGATTAATCCGATACACCCAAATACCAGCAATATTGATTCTCGGGAGAACTGGAATTCCCACCCCTAGTAAGGAACTTTACAGGGGCCCCAGGGGGTGGAGGTGGGGTAAAGCCAGGCCCCGGCGGGTGGGGGTGTTAGGAGTAATAGATCCCCACCTCCGAGGTCAGGAGTGGGGTGAGGGTGGGCGGAGGTTTCCCCCTGGCTCTTCCCATTGAAGTCAATGGGAGGATTTCCCATTAACTTCAATGTGAAGATCCAATAATTGGGATCCGAGAGCGCCTAATTATCTGATCTCTCAGTTTTAACTGAAAGTGGCCATTATCAGCCACTGTCGGTTAAAACCAAAACCAAGAGTCCCATCCCTAGCCATCAGTACGCTGCTGACACCCAGTTCTACCTCTCTTTTTCATCCGACCCAGGCCCTGCAGTCTTGGTACTCACCCGATGCCTGGCTGCTGTCAGGGGCTGGATGAGGGTGAGACGATTGAAGCTGAACCATGAAAAAACTGAAGTGATGATGATGGTGGGCCAGCCATGTGACCTGGAGGGGATTCCTGTTATTGATGGGGTCTGACCCGCACCTTTGTTCGCTCAGGCTTGCAGTGCTTCTGGAGCCCATGCTACACCTGGATTGTCACGATGCAGTGGTGACCAGGAGCATTTTTCACCAACTCCATCTGGTGAGGAGGCCGTGGCCTTTTTCTTTCTGATCTCAACTTGGCCACTGTCATCCATGCCTCCGTCATCTTGAGGCTGGATTATTGCAATGTGCTCTATGTGGGGCTGCCCTTTAAAAACAGCTGGTGCAGAATGTGGCAGCTCATGGCCTTTCAGGAATGGAGCACCGGGAGCATTTTATGCCAGTGCTCCAAAGTCTTCACTGGCTCCCTATAGCTTTCTGGGCACAATTCAAGGGGCTGCTTTTAAACTTTAAAGCCCTAAACATTCTGGGTCCCACATATCTGTCCTTCCATGCCCCACTGTGGCCCCTGTGATCAACTGGGAACTCCTCCCTGCGGTTACCATCTGTTAGGTTGGTGCTTGCAGGCAGGTGTTCTCGGTTGCTGCCCTGATGTTATGGAATTCCTCTTCCCCAGAGGTTCGCTTGAATCTGGGCCTGAGTGTCTTCCAGAGGTGGTGTAAGACCTTTTTTTGTTTGAAAAGGCATTTAGACCGCTGGGATATGGTGGGGTGGTTTTCAGGCAGGCGTGTGAGAAGGGTTGGGTATGGGGACTGAGGAGGTGGTATTGGGTGGGTTTGGTGGGGGCTTGTGGCTTTTTTTAGGGGGGTTTATGTATTAGTTTTAATGTTTTTATGACTGAGAGCCGCCCTGAGCGTTCGGGAATGGGCAGCATATACATTTAAATAAATAAATAAATAAATAGACTGATCAGTTTTCTGTTGGTGGTTTCTATAGTTCTGACTTATTACATGCCTGAGGAAGGGCCCTGAGAGGTCTGAAAGCTTGCATACTATCACCAGCAGAAGTTGATCCAACAAAGAGATCATCTAAAGTACTTTCTCTCCATCTCTTGGCATTTATGCCTCCTTGAAAAAGAGAGCCGATATATTCTCTGTGCTTTTCCCAGCTTATAATACCTGTAGAACTTCTCAGCAATTTGAGACTGCTACTGCTACTTATTTACTTATTTATTTTATTTATAAAACAATTTATATACCACCCCCCTCCTGCCCAATGGCAGCCCAGGCTGGTGAACAACATAATAAAAGTACCAAAATATAAAATACCATGCACAATAAAACAACAGAACAATAACCCATTGGAAACCCAAGATAAAAATACGCTTGACCCTAAAGAAAACGCACTTCCCACTACCCATCCCCCTCACCAAATGCCTGACAAAACAGCCAGGTTTTAGATTTTATGCGGCAGGAGGGAAGATCCGGAGAGAGGCAAATCTCTACCTGGAGGGAGTCCCACAGCCATGCCGTGGCCACCAACAACGTTCTCTCAAATGTCGCCCCCCGGGAAACCTGGGGAACCTCTGCTGATCCAGGACACCGGGGGTGGGGTGGGGGGGTGAGGTGGTCCCACAGGTAAGTGGGTCCCAAGCCATATAGGGCTTTAAAGGTAATAACCAACACCTTGAATCAGGCCCAGAACACTATAGGGAGCCAGTGCAAAGAATGGAGCCACTGGTGTTATGTGCTCCCGGTGGCCCATCCCTACATGGAGGTGAGCCGCCACATTCTGCACCAGCTGCAGTCTCCGAGTTGTCACCAAGGGAAGCCCCACGTAGAGTGTATTGCAGTAGTCCAATATCAAGTTAATGAATGCATGGATGATGCTGGCACGATCAGTGTCAGAGATGTAAGGCTGAAGACATCAGACCAGATGTAATTTACCAAATGCATTCCTCACCACAGCTGGCACCTGGGCATCCAGGCAGAGCTGTGAATTGAGGAGGGCTCCCAGACTCTAAACCTGTGTGACCAGGGAGGAACGCACTAGAATAATGTCTGGATTCAGCTTCAGGCAGCTCACCCTCAACCAATCCTCCACTACAGCCAGGCACCAGTCAAACACCGAGACTACCGGGCCTGGGTCAGATGAAAACGAGAGGTAGAGTTGGGTGTCATCAGCATATTGATGACACCGGACCTCAAACCCTCTCACGATCTCGCCCAAAGGCTGCATGTAAACATTGAACAGGAAAGGGGACAGAATGGATCCCTGCGGAACTCCACATGAGATCCCTGGGGTTGATGTGCAATCCCCCAGAACCACACGCTGAGTTCTTCCGGCCAGGAACGAGCGGAACCATTCAAGAACAGTTCACCCCAGTGCCACTCCAGCATGGTCCCGCAGGCAGATCACCAACATCTCATGGTTAACGGTGTTGAACGCCGCTGAAAGATCTAACAAAATCGAAAGGGTGGACCGACCTCGGTCCAACTCCTGGCACAGATCACTGACCAAGGTCACAAGTGCCATCTCAGTGCCACAGCTCAGGCAGAAGCCAGACCATGAGGGGTCGAGGAAACCATTGCAATCCAGATGCCTCTGGGGCTGCTGGGCCACTACCCGCTCAATAACCTTCCCTAAAAAGGTTAGAAACTGGCAGATAACCGGCAAGGGCGTCAATGTCAATAGATGGTTTCTTGAACAAAGATCACACCACAGCCTCATTCAGGTGCCCCGCAACCTTGCCCTCCACAAGCGAGGCATTGAGTCCAACAGTTCCTCGCTGGCGTTCACGAGCCAGGACAGGCAAGGATATGCTGCATACATGTTTCTTGAGCCCATGAATCTTATAACCATGGCCAAAGTCTGAAAAAGTTGTATATTTTCAGCCATTTACAGAACCTAATGCAAAAAGGGGCAAGTAAACTCTCAACAGTAACACAACTTTCTAGCCTTATCAAATACCTAAAATAATAGGGCCATAAGACACCTCAAGGATCATTTAGCCCACCCTCTGCTCCTGCACTATTACCTGTACATACAGCATCACAGATAGCTGCTTGTCCACCTGGTTTTATGAAAAAAATCAAATAAAGGATATTCCACAATCTCCCCCAGCAACCTATTCTGTTGCCCAATTGTCCTTACAGACAGGAAGTTTTTCCTAATATTTAACTGGAATCCAGGCACATTCCCTCTTGTCGTATCTTCTGTGGCAGCGGAGGATAAGTTTCCACAAAATCTCTTTTTATTGTTGTTTGTTTATTTTAATTTTTATCCCACACTCTCCTGAAGGCTCAGGATGTCTAAAATACAAAAGATAAAACCCGCAAAATCACATAAAATACTTATTAACAACCCCCACCAGTTGACAAAGAGGACAGACATCATACTTGCACAGCATACTGCTGTCCAATTAGCTTTCAAGTCAAATCATAATTTCTGAAGGTCAGGAAAAATTCTACGAGACCCATGGAAACCAGTTTCTACCAACTGACACTGCGAGCGGTTACCAACGTTTGCAATTTTCAATCAGACTTTCTGCCAAAAAAATCAAGCTTTTTAATTCTAAGAATAAGTTGATGTGGCTTCAAGGAGCAAAGCGTGAAATAGTCATATGGAACCAAGCTTTCTCCAAGATCTAGGGACTTTGATTCAGAAGAATTCTTATTACAAAGGATAAACATCTACGCCTTGTCAGAATTGTCAATGCAGATTTCCTAGCGTGAACCCCTTCCTCTTTTCCCCAAGATCATCTTTGTCATATATATGAGCTGCATCTTACCCACCGATATTACACTTGAAAAGCATTGTCACTATATACCATTCTGAACAGTATTTTGTTCTGATTGGCTTAACAAACACAGCTAACCAATTATCCTGGACACTGGACTTTCTGTGGTCATACCCTTATCAGGGCAGTTCATTCCAGGAATAAAGACGTACATGGTGCTGGTCAGAGCAGTTAGGGATAGCATATATGCTAGGGGTGGACAAATTTCACAAACCAAGATGCACATATTAAAATCTTCATATGCCCAAGAGGCACATGCCACACGCACACACAAACCTGTCCTGTCCTGTCCATTGTAGGGAGCTGGTGATTCTGAGAAACAGCTGAGAGTCAGCTGCTAATGCCTAGGTTCAACAAAATAAGACTCAGGACCATTATGGCAGGATCAGGCCCCAAATGACATGCAAACCTGTGGCTTACCATCTAGTGTAATATGATGGCACAAATGGAACGTATAACACCACAGTATTCCATCATGATCCCCCAGAATGCTCATATCAAACAGTTCACCATGGTGCTAAATAAGTGACATTTAGCTAAAAAATAAGTGGGTAATAACCATCTTCTTAATTAGACATTTTTCTTTTTCTTTTTTCATTTCTTTTTGCTTTGCTTTGTTAATATTACCTCAATCTCCATTCAAGTTAATAAAAGGGGCCCTTCCATTGATTTGATTGAGCTATGGATCAGGTCCTCATTAAAATAAAAACCATCCTTGCTGCCCCGAGCTATTTTCAGGAGGGGCGGGATATAAATTTGATTAAATAAATAAAAAGAATTATTGGAATTCCCAGGTAAATTCTCTGAGTTTTAACAGGTTCTGCATTTCCCAACCCTCAACAGACTTGCTTTTAAGACTCAGTGGGTATTTAACATACAATCACTTGCTTATTAAATATAAATGAAATACATACCTGAGGCAGCTAAAGGGACAGATTTCCAGCATGGTGCATAGGGGATCCACTTGTTCATTTCCCATTAACGTTAACGGGAACCAAGGGGCCTGAAGTTAATTTATTTTTTTCAAGTGCCAAGCTATAAAATGTACCCCAAATTGTTCATTTTAATGCACATGCTCATGTTATACTGACAAAAAACAAGAGTCTGTAAAACTATGACTATGTCATTAATGCAGTGACTTCCCTTAAAACAAGAAAATACCACACTATATTACTTTAATGGCTTACAAGGATACTGGTATATATTTTAAAATTTTGATTTAACTGAATAATAATTCAAAGAGACACTTGTTCCCAGCTCCAGGAATCCTAGAAGTTGTTAGAAATAAAAGCCTCTCTAAAGACCAATACAAAGCCTCTATGCAAGGAATGGAGGGGACTTCCAGCCCACAGGCCTAATCTGAACTACAGCTGTTTTTATTAGGCCGTTTTCCAGTTCTTGGATCTGGACCATTGATCCGGTTCCAAGCAATGTAAGAGTGGGTTTAGGGAAAAGGAGTGGAGATAAGGGCATTCACTGAATGATAGGGGATGGATCCATGATCTGGAACCTCTCCTTCCATTCCCCTCTCTCTCTCTCTCTCTCTCTCTCTCTCACACACACACACACACGTAATCCCACCCCCAAATCTTATATGGCTCTTGAGAGAGTTTGTGCTAATTTTCAAAGTGGTCTGGTGGAGAGAAAGTTTCCCATTACTGCTCTGCAATGTATGTAACCAACAGAAAATCAAACACAAAAGTGTGCTCCATACTGTGCAAAGCAGGGGTGGGGAACCTGTTCCTTTCCAGGGGCCGCTGTGAAAATTAAGCCTCCGAGGACTTCACAGAACTTGGGGACACAGGCGCTTAAGGGGTGTTCTCAGGAAGAAGAGGGTCCAGATCACAGATCTGTGCCCTGGATCTGTCCCCTATCCTTGCACACATGCCCTCATCTCTGCTCCCTTGGCCTGAGCTCAGTCTCTCAGTTCTTGGGGGTAGGAACTGGATATTACCGCTTCGGATTTGAAATTGACAACAAAGTGGTAAATGGCAAGGTGGCAAACAGCAAAGCAGTAAATCAAGAAACAAAATGTTAATTAAGACATTGTCAAGTACCAGGAGGTTCTTGATTGACCAAGATGGTATCGGGAACTGGGAATTCCTATTTTTGCATAATCTTGTTTCAGCCCTAACGGGCAGCTGATGATGATTATTATGATGATGATTGATAATGATGATGTTTTTACAGCATAATTTTTTTCAAATGCATCTAAACAGTTTAAGAACATTATTATTAGTATATTAATAATAATAATAATAATAATAATACCGCTGTCTCCCCTATCCTCAAATAGTCCGCTCTTGACCCCTCTGACCCTTCTAGCTACTGTCCTGTCTCACTCCTTCCTTTTGCTTCTTGAATGTGTTTGTCTACTCCTGCTGCCTCGACCTCCTCTCCGCCAACTCCTCCCTTGACCCCCTCCAATCTGGCTTCCGCCTCCTTCACTCTACTGAAACTGCTCTCGCTAAGATCACCAACAATCTTCTTGTGGCTAAATCTAATCACCTCTACTCCATTCTTGTCCTCCTTGACCTCTCTGCTGCTTTCGATACTGTTGACCACTCACTCTTTCTGAACTCACTTCACTCCCTTGGCTTCCGTGGCTCCGTCCTTGACTGGTTCTACTCCTACCTCTCAGACAGCTCCTTTAATGCATCTCTTGCCAACTCCACCTTCTCCTCCCATCCACCCTCGGTTGGTGTTCCCCAAGGCTTTGTCCTTGGCCCTCTCCTCTTCTCTATCTACACACTGTCCCTAGGCAAACTCATTGCCTCCCATGGATTCCAATATCACCTCTACGCTGATGACACTCAGCTCTCTCTCTCCCCCCTCCCTCTCTCCATCTGTTCAAGCTCGCCTCACCAGCTGCCTCTCTGATATCTCTACCTGGATGTCTCAGCATCAACTCAAACTCAACATGAACTAAAACTAAACTCCTTATTTTCCCTCCTCATCCTTCCTCTCCCTCTTCCCTGTCGATCCTTATTGACGGGGTCACTATCCTTCCCATTCCCCAAGCCTGTAGCTTAGGCTTCATCTTTGACTAATCCCTTTCTTTTAAACCCTACATCAACTCTGTTACCAAATGCTGTCTCTTATCTCTCCATAACATTGCTAAGTTTCACCCTTTTCTCTCTGCCTCCTCTGCCAAAACCCTTGTTCACCCCCTGGTCATCTGTCACGTTGATTACTTTAACCTCCTTTTCACTGGCCTCCCTCACTCTCCCCTTATCTCCATCCAAAACTCTGCTGCCAGCGTCATCGACCACGTGCAGCCCCTTCTTTCCTCTCTTCACTGGCTCCCCTTCCTGAACGAATCCTGCACAAGCTCCTAGTCTTCACCTATAAAGCTCTTCACAACCTCGCTCCCCCCTACCTCTCTACGCTAATTTCCCTCCATACTCCAGTCCATGAACTCAGCTCCTCCTCTGTCCCCTCTCTCACCCTCCCACGCCTCCCTTGCTCCCCTAATCGCCTTCATCCCTTCTCCCTAGCTGCTCTCCATGCCTGGAACTCCCTCCCTGCCCACATCCACTTCGCTCCCTCCCTTTGTACCTTCAAATCCCTCCTCACGCCCCTCTTCCACTCTGCCCTTCCCGACTCCTCGTTCCCCTCTCCTAACTCCTGCTGATACCCTCCACCCAATACAATCTGTTACCTGAGGTCTGTGTACTCATATCCTTACCACACGGACCAGTCAGCCATCATTCTCAATGTAACCAAGCCAAGCACGAACACTTGGGACCTCGCATCTTTGTGTATGTTACACTCCTTGTCTCTCCCTCTGTTCCCCTTCCTTTGTCCTCCCCCCCGTCTCTCAGATTGTAAGCCCTAGGGGCAGGGACCATGTCTATTCCATTACTTTGTAAAGCACCAGGTTCATTGCTGGCACTATATAAATGCTTAATAAAATAATAATAATAATACTTTTATTTTTATAGCACACCCCTGCCTACATGGCACTCAAAGCGCTTTGCATTTTACATAAAAGCACAACAATTTAAAACAAGTAACAAAAAGACTACTAAAAAAAAAAAGTGAGATAGGGAGGACAAAATACATTAAGGGGACCAGCAGTGGATCCTAAAAGTACCTAGAAAATAAATGTGTTTTCAGGTGCTTTTTAAAGGTAAGAAGGGAAGAACTGAGACCAACATCCAGGGGGAGTGAGTTGCACACCAAGGGGCCCGCCACATCAAAAGCCTGATCACTCACCGACTTAAGATGCAATGGCAGAACCCCCTAACTTCTATTTAAATTCAATGAGACTTAGGCTTCTGAGTAGCTCAAGAACTTCTGAAAGAGTGTGGTTTTCCTGTTGGCCTGAAATGTAAGAGATGGAGATAAAGTAGTTCAGGTGATCTCTTTTACTGGACCAGCTCCTGTTGGTGAGATTATGTGGCCTGAAAGCTTGCCTACTCTCCCCAACAGGAGTTGATACAATAAAAAAGAGATCATCTGAACTACTTGTCTTCATCGAGTGGTTCTGAAATTTAACCCCGAGTCCTGTGCTTGCTTCTAATTAGAGCTAAAATGAATATCTGTAGCAAATATTGAATTTGACCAATCTCGTATATTGAAATCCGTTTTAGTGAAGTGGATACAAAAGTAGTATTTGCTGCCTGCTTTGTGGCGCTGAATCTTCTTTTTTTGATATGCCATGTTTGGTATTTGGTACTTCATTCACTTTGGTTGGGGATTGTTTTATTTTTAAGTACTGAATGTGAATACAATGGCTATATGACATCACATGGATGGACCAATCGCATTCTCATTCAACAGTTAAAAAAAACAACACCACCGAATAGTATGACTAGAGTGAACGAAGTCCTGAAAATCAAAATACTGAGGTGACTGAAGTTCCGACGTGGAGAAAAACATAGGTATAAATTTCAGACAAAGACAAATTTGGAATTTGCTTGAGAGAGCTAGGGTTGCCACCTCCTCCTCTGGGCTTTCACCTGAAGGGGCGGGACCACATTGGTGGGGGCTGAGGAAATTATGTAACCCCACCAGTTGTAGAGTGTCATGATGTCATATCCCTTTCTGATGTAAACCCCACCCCTTACAGAGCACCATGATGTCAGTCATAAGGATTCATAGGATGGGGCCAAATTAAAAAGTACTTCTGGCTGCTACCTGCTGCCTTTAGAACCCCCAGTTTCTCCAAGTTAGTCATGGCTGACCAGGAAAAACTTAGGCTTCCCCTGGAGCCAGGAGACTCGGGGTCAAAATGTGGAGGCTCTGTGAGACATCTGGAGAGCTGGCAAAACTAATGGGAACATATATGCAAATTATCTTTCTGAATGCCAAAAGGCCTAGCCGTTCATTCCTCGCTGAACAATAAAACAGTTTCCTTATCTTGCTGGTCGTCCTCTGGTAAAAATGGCAGCAGGGAAGGTTTGGGTTCCCCCCCCACCCCCACTTTTCTTTTTCTTTCTAATCTCTCTTCAGCCAGTCTTTCAAAATCCTTCTCTAACGGTCAGAGCCACACAGTGTTGAGAGAGCTTGGCAGTTTCTTCCCCATACTGGAATGTGTCTCAAACTCTTTTCCACGGGAGCCATTCTTGCCTTGCTTAAGATGTTTTTGTTTGGAACTCTGGCAGCTTTCCAGCTCTTCCATCTTTGGGCATCGCCCACACAGCTTGTGAACACGGCTACGTCTTCCTGTCCTGTTATTTCCGCTTTCACAACAGCAGCATCCATTTTATTGAATCTTGTGAGGAAGGGGGCGGGGGGTTGAAAGGGTGAAGACACTTTCTTTGTCAGCTGGGGGTGGGGGGGGGGACTTAATTGGTTTTTAGGCTGGCACAGTATGTTCCAACAGTGCTTTCAGTGGTCACAAGGACCACCTGCAGACCCAACCGACACCTCCATTTTGCCTCTGGATTACTTCCTGGAAGAATTTCTCATGAAGTCCGAAGAGATCTAGCATGTGGTATCACCAAGATGATTGGCACAATAAAATAAAGCATTCCCATCTCTTCAAGACTAAATTCAGTCTGAGGTAAAATCCCAAGCTCTATGGAGAGCAAAACTAACAGCTAACAAATACAGGAACCTAACACAACTTAGATAGGGGTGAGGAACCCCAAAGCTGTGGGCCACATCTGGCCTGCTTTCTCCCCTTCAGCCAACATTAAGGCTGGAACTTGATCTCAATTTTCTCTCAATTCTTGCCGACGATCATGGTTTTTTACTAGTTTTTAGCAAGAATCGATAATTGAGAATCGCTCCTCCTCCCCCCCCCCCGGTTCTTGACACTTTCTCAGTCGAGAATTTTTCTTCAATTTACTGTTTACCATTTACCATGAACCTTATACTGATTTACTGTGCGCCGTTTATCGTGTACTGCATTTGTCCCGGTAACTTGCATGTGCAAAAATAGCTGCCCTTTTCCAAAATGGTGGCGATGCTGCCGGAACCATCTTGGAAGAGGGCTGCACATACATGTAACAGCTGCAGCAGCCATTTTCCACATGCATATTGTCTGGACAAACGCAGTACACGGTAAGCAGTACATGGTAAATCAGTATACAGTACATGGTAAATGGTAAATTTTGATGAGATTCTCGCCAAGATCTTGAACCGTTACCGAGATTGTCCTGAGATCTTGGTAACAATTCTTGATTCACATGAGATTTTTGCAAGAAACACATGGATCCTTGTTTCATCCTTAGCTCATACATCATGACGCCACAGTGTCCCCTTTAATGTGGGCTGCCTTCTTTTTTTGCTTGGTGCACAAAGTGGGTGCCGGCACGGTCTCTTTCATGCAGGCTTACCTTCATGCCAAGTGCTCTGGCAGGCATCAGATTAGATTTCCAGGCATTGACCTTAAATTATAAATCAAAAAGGATCAAAGAAGATGAGGCTGATAAGAGAATTTCCTTCCCCGCTACACATGTTGGGGGAGAAGGGGATTTTCCCCTTTGCCCCTGAAGCGAGAGGAGACACAGAGGACGGGGGTTGGGGACGTTTTGGCAATATTGGCACTAAAGTTGCACGCACAGTTACTGAAAATTGTGTCCGCTGGGGCAGGTGCAACAGGCAGGAATGACCTAGGGTGGTGCAGGGTCCAGCCAGGCTGCAAAGCTGCACGCTGTGTGCAGCTAAGCTGTGTTGCAAAAGGGAAGGGCAGAGCTTCCCTGGCACAGGGGACTAAGGCGCGGCTGCAACGAGAGCAGTCAGGCGTCAGGGTGCTTAGAGGGACCAGTGAGGCCCACTTGCCCTCTTGGACTGGGGCTAGAAGTTCAGTTGGTTGCCTTAATTGGAGCTGGGAAGGAATTTGGCAGGAGTCCATGGGCTTTTCCCCCCTCTGTGTAGTTTCATCCCCCCATCGTGTGCAGGTTGAAAATGAGTAATTTGTCACAACTCTATGGCGGTAGTCAAGTGCCAAAAGGAAAAAAGAGAGCTCACAAAAAGGGACTGAAATATTAAAGGAATGCTATGGAACAGCTGAGGCACTGCCTTATGACGTGAGGGAAAGCGAACCGATAAGGGGATATGTGACCCATGTGTGAGATTTTGGATATGACTATGCCAATTCAGTTCCATATAACACCCAGGAATGCAGAAAAGCAAAAGTGGATAAACTAATTGTGGAGAAATTAATTGTGTGGCCATGATCTTGATTGATATTTGGTATATTTTGTATGTTTTTCTTGCGGGGAGGGGGGGGGGATTATATTTAAAGCTCAAAATGGGATCAAGGTGGCAAAGTTTTGAGAAATGCCATGCTAGGATAGGTTCGCCTCCCAAGGACCTAATGGCGACCGACGGGTGGAAGGTGATAAATCTGCAATTGTTCTTTCTTGTTTTGATTTTCAAGAAATTTTGGGATTTCTTCTAAAATGGAAATGCTGCTGCTCCTTTTTTTAGTGTGTATGTTTAAACATATTAGAACTAAAATGGGTATTTGTGGATAGGTATTATTCGCATTTTAGGCTAGCCCTTTAAGTGTCTGAACAATATCCGTGACTGAAACAGGCACCTCCATATTCTTTAGAGGGCTATTCAATTTATTTATTTAATTTGGTGTTTTTTTGGGGGGGAGGTTTCGGTTTGATCACATTGCTATTTTGGTTACATTATTTTCAGTAACTGTGCATGTAACTTTAGTGCTAATATTGCCAAAATGATGTCACTAAAATATTGAACCACCAAAATAATCAAACCAAACAAACTGAAATAAAATTGCAAAACCAATACCCAGTGTGTCAATGGATGTCATCTGTTAACAGAACTACCACGATGGGCCCAGGTAGGGTATATTTGAAAGGTTTACCCATTTTTTGAAGGGACTTGTTTCAAGTAGAAAAGAAAAGAAAAGAAAATATGACATTTGCTTGAATGTATAAGCCACACAAAAAGATGTCAAGCCTTTGATGAGCAGTTTAATTCCACCAAGAAAAAAGGGAAGGGAAAAAAAGAACCACCACCCATAAGACTAGCTTTATAAATCTTTGGATTATACTGTGCTCTGTAGGGTATCTTCTGTCTATACTACCATAACACACAAGGGGATTAAAATGCAGTCTCTCTCCCCTCGGAGTCAGAGTGCTAGCAAATGGAGCAACAGTACAGTGCGGGCAGACAGGAAACCGCTAAAGCCAGAGCAGTGATTATGTGCATGCTCTGTGCGAGAGGCATTGAGCAGCAAGCCGAATGTTTGTGTGTGCGTGTGTGTCAGATCAATCTTTTCACTGACCAGGACAGCTGTACTCACAGGGGGATCACCAATCATCCAGCGAGGAACTGCTTCTGTCCTTCAACAGGCAATTAACGTGAGTCCATTACAGCTCCCCAGAGGCCCCTGGGGGGCTGCAAAAGGCATCGACTGAAAGGTCAGAAACCTCATGAGGACAGGGAAGAAGCTGTGCCTGGCGAAATGGAGTGGAAAGCAGTAGCTATTTGTCACCCGCTAGTAATTCAAAAAAGGGGGGAGGGGGTCCAAGCGTTGAGCACAACTGTAAGCACGTGGCAGCGGTATGAGCATAAATAAAAGCGGCAGGGGCTCCTCTTTGCTTGGGGGCACTGAGCAGGCTTTAGTTGAGCGCCGAGGTGGGGGTAGAGGTGACGAGCCCCGTTGAACTAATTTTTCAAACTAACTGCAAAACAGAAAGGAACACCAGCCGATGGCTTGCCCTGCTGTGTCTCTGGGAAAAGCCATGGGAAAGCAGTTCCCTCTGACTGAGGTTTGCCACTTTAAAGCAAAGATTTAGAAGGGAACCAACAAGTAATTTAACAACCAGAAAAGTATAGAGAGCCTGACATTCATGAGAAACATCGTATCAGTGGGGAAATAGGGGCTTGCTGAGCTGAAATGACAATGAGGGTGGTGGCGCGGGGGATAAATTACAGGCCTCTTTGTTAACATAGGAGACTTTTGGTCAAAACCACCTCACTGCTCCTGAATTTAGAGGTTTCGACTTAAGTGCCGCCAAAATAAACCACTAACCTAATTTGGCAGTGTTATAACAGACATGCAACAAGGTAATGACAGATTGGTGGTCCAAAGAGGGTAAAGCAGGAGGAATGTGGGGACAGTACAGAAGATTGGATTTGCAATCGTTTGTGGAAAACGTTCAGCTCAATTGGTTCAACCATGTTCATTTGGAAGGGCTTTCGGCTCAGCAAAGAAAGCAACAGGCTGGAGAGGATGCCAGTCACGACAATCGAAATGCTACAATAAATTTTTTTTCTTTATTCTTTTTTTTTATTTTTTTTTATTAAATGAACCCAAGCAAAGTTATTATATTTCTCATCAATGCAGCCTCTAGAAATTTTCTATAATTTTGGGGTAAACATTTTAAAATTGATGTTTCATATTTAATCAAATTTCTACATTTAAAATTGTTTTTTTGTTTTTTTAATTTGTTTTCATTTTATAACCTTCATTGATTTGAATGGGCATTTGACAAGTTTCAGCCAATTCTCTCCCTCAAAGTTCCTAACACAAGTTACCAAATTTGAGAGGTAAAACCAACCAACTGATGAAAATTCATTTCAAAATTGTGGCAAAGGTTTGCGGGTGTTCATGCGCGCATTTCATGTGCAACCCCCGAGCGGACTGTGCGCGCATCCATGTGGGCGGAACTATGGCTCACGTGCGAGCTGTGTGGTAGTCGCATGCGCAGGGCTTTGGAATCGAGCACATCGTTTATAGAGCTGATACATGTAAATGAGGATATTATTCGCAGGTAGTACTCATATTTTTAGATAATCCTTCAAGTACCCTAATATCAACTGTGGCTGAAATGGGAATTTGCATATCCATTTTGGAGGGATTCCATTTAGTGTTTTTTTTCAGCTTTATAGTTTGGTTATTTGGCCATTTTGGTATTTCCTTTACATCACACGTTCAGCAATTGTGCGTGGTTTCTTTTGCAAAGCATCCAGCCCGTTTTAGGCACGGTATAAGTGCAGAATGAAGTTAAAAAGCAATAATGAAGTAATCACAATATAGCTTGATTTCTTATATCGAAAAGCAGCGACCGCATTCTTTGTTTGCCTCTAGCTGCAGAGATCAAGCTGGGATTATCCATAATGGGATAAAATGTCTAAACCTTGCAGATTACCTGTCACTGATTGATTGGAAAGTCTGGCAGATTATCCACCATGGATTTAGACTATTAGTTCCCATCCCATCTTCAGGCTTACCAGGCCTCCCGGTTAGATTTCCAAAAGGTGAGAACTCTACCATTGGCTCCAGAATTTAGGAGCCTGCCTTTGTACAGCAAAACCCACCAGAGTCGCTCAAGCACCCGGCAGTCTAGAGAACAGGGACAGTGGCCACTGGGAGCAATGTGAGGGTCCCCGCAGCTGGGGGAAAGCTACACCCCTTTGCTAGGATGATACGGTCTCCCACATGCATAGGGAGCTCTCACCATAGCAGCAGCACACAACGCCCCCTGATGCCCAAGGTGCTGTCCCTAAGGATTCTGCTCAAACCCCCGCCCCTGCCACTAAAAGGCTCCTCATGCCAGTGGTAGGGGCAGGGCCTGGATGGGATTCTGAGGGGCTGGGCTCTACTAGGGCTGAGGGGCGGGGCTCTACTAGGGCTTGATATTTTTGAGATTCTCTCCGAAAATTAGGCTTCTCAACGATCATCAAGATAAAAATGAGCATCGAGAAAATTAAAAAATCTGAATGTCTTGTTAAATTTTTTCCCCTCGATAACAAAAACCATTAAAACCCCACTGCGCATGAGAAAAATGGCCGCCAGGACCGTTCTGCACAAGTGTGGCCCTTTTCCAAGATGGCACGGGCAACGTTGGCTTCATTTTGGTAAAGGGCAGCAGCTCTCCATGTGTGTAGAACAGCTGCCCCTTTCCAAAACGCATTGTGTGCACGTGCAGTGCATTTTTTAAAAAAAGCATGATACTCATGAGATTCTCAAAACCCTTAGCGAGATTGTCTCGAGATCTTGCTAGGATTTCTCGATTCTTGCAACTATCAAATGTATTCTCATTTCAGACGTAGTCTCCACCATGATAGAGGAGAGAGATGGGCCTTCCCCTCCTCTGACTTAACCCTGGCCCCACTGCCTTACTCCTTGCCCTGCCTGTGTTAAGGCTGGCCCTTGCTGGGCCAGGAGGCATGATTTCAGACAGCCCTTGCATAGGATCTGAAAAGTTGAAGTTCCTTGTGAATTGGGGCCACTGTTTTGTTTTTGTACTTATTTTCCACTGCCTTGTTACTCCTTAATACTTCAACCATCAGCCCATCTTCCAACCCTCTGCACTGTCTGTGCTCAGGACTAACTATCTCCTGTCAAACATCAGCTCTCCAGTAGCCTTTATTTAATATGCACAGATAAATGATATCTCCATTTCCAATCTAAGCATACCCTACACAAGCAATACTGGGAAGCACATCTTTCTACTAACAAAGCCTGCTAATCTGGTTTCTAGGTTTGTAACCCCAGCCCCATTTCCCCGTCCCCTTTACAACATGGCCTTGCCTTCCATGGATATTACAACGCTGTGTAAAAGCTGGGGTAACATCAGAAAGGGTGACGACGTCTCCTTTTTTCCACCCCCTTCCCAAAATGATCCCCCCCTGGGGGTGTCATGACATCCCAGCAGCCGATCAGGGTTGTCAGAAAGGGCTGTGATAGTCCCCCAACCTTCCCCCAACCCTTAGGCATGTCCCTATCCCCTCTGTGTTGCCTTCTGCAGGGAAGATGACAAATCTACTGGTTGCTGTTCCTAAGGTATTTTCCATCTCTTTTTTTAATAATATATTCCTCTTCTAAAACCCCTCATCACAATGCTTTATTATCCTGATATGACAAGGGGGAAATACAGGAGAGTAGGAGAAATGCCCCCTTTCCCCATAGAACCTCACCTGGATTGCCCTGGGCCGTGTTGGCAGGTAACCCAGAAAATCTCTGAGGTCACAGCCTGAGCTAAGGCCCACCCGAATAGGCCAAAGTTTGCCATAGTGGGCTATCCCGTTTGTTTCGGCCGGCAGACACAGCCCAGGTCAGGGACCGCCATGACCGGCTGCCATGGATGCCCATCATGGCAGGAGTTGGGTTGCTGGGTGCAGCACGAGGGTGGGGTTGACCACATGTCTTGAGCAGGAGGGGGCAGGGTATAAAAATAGTAAAATAAATAAATAAATAAATGTTCATGTTTCTCCATGCCCTATCCAGGCTGCGACTGTGAGCACATTTGTTCTGCAGCCCATAACGGGCCGTGTCTACCGTGGTTTTCCATTCCCACCTAGGCCAGGTTGCTGCCATGCCACAGTCATGTTTGTTTTTACCCCATGCAAATTCTGTTGAGTTTTCTATTTCTCCAGAATGTTTTACTCTGTCCTTCCTATTCTCCTGCTGTTAACTGAATCGTTGTCGCAAGTTCCCAAGAGATTAATGTATTTACTGACTTCTATAAGACATTGCAGCAATCAATGTTAACTGTCTCTGACAAAGACATAAAGGATCTATTAAATTAGATCCAAGTTCCTATTAAATTACTAGGCAGAAACAGCTATACTCACCTTATCTGGAACAGAAATTAATGTGTGCTATTAGAGCCTTCCATTTAAGGGAAAGTTTCAAGAAGAACACACATTGTAGGAAAGTTCGTGATAACAGCAAAAGAAATGGATAATCTGCTACTGTCCAGCTTTGCTGCCATCTCTGCTATTAACCAAGTGACTGTGATTTCTATATTAAAGCCAAGAAGAAATCTCCCCCTGGTCCCTCTACCCACTCCTTCCCTTTTACTAATCAGATTAGTGGCAAATAAAATTAAACAATTAAGTCAATTAAGTAATTCTTAGTTGAGGTTTGATCAGTCAGTTGAATGCAAATGTGAGCTTCACCTTTGTATCCGAGGAGCTAATAAAAAGCAATCTCAGTTTCCTGCGTATTCATTAGCTTCTTGAGAAAGGAAGATAGCCAAACACTTGGCTCTAAATAATGTAGGCAGGGCTGATTCCTGGCATATTGCTTCTTTATCCCTTGCTGCTCAGCCACAGGTAGCTGCCACATTTTCCCCAATGCAAACTGTGTTCCCCACACCTCTGTGTAATCTCCCAACTCCTCTTACTCATGCAGCAAGGCAAGCCATGTTAATTTAATTCCTTGCACGATCATTCATGAGTTAATCAAATGCCTTCATGAATTTTGAATAAGCTACAGCAAATATCTAGCAACTGCATATAGGATCCAACCATAACGAATTGAAAGTCTTCAGTCCATGAGGTTTTACTGTATGTGTGCCTTCTTTTTGAAGGTGGGAGATGGGACATGAACAACTTTCACTGTTCATGAAATCTATAATGCAACATCCATAAAATGCATGTCCTTAAATGCAGTTGTTCTAGACCTTGCTTCAAGATCCTGTGAAGGAAATAGATTTTTCTTTTAGCTGCTACAAAATCTTTGTGTGTGTGCGTGTCTAAAGAAGGTCATCTTAGATATCTTGAACAAAAGAAAAGGTGAGTGGTTACATTCTGCCTGGCCTGTGAGGCTTGTGATCCAAGAAGAATCAGGAGGTTCTTGGGGCAAGAACACTCTAGTTTGAGGACACACTTAGGATCATTGCAAAGTCCAAATACCTGAAGTCCATCTTGAGTTTCTCTGGATATCTGGTTCCTGCATGCCTGGTTTAAGGAATACATAGTGCATAACAGGACACTTCTATGACCTGCTCTACACTTCTCTGGAGGACTGAATTTAATTGATTTATTTATTTATTTAAACTGTTTTCTATCCCACCCCTCCTACTTCAGGCGGCTCACATCGTAAAAACACATAAAATTCATAACACAATAAAAGAGAAGGAAAACAGAACCAAACCCAAACTTGAGGTAATGAAAGCATGGATGATAGTAGCCACCAGGTCACTATCTGAAACATACGTCCGAAGCCGTCGCACCAGATGTAATTGGCGGAATGCACTCCTCGCTACAGCCCCGACTTGGAGATCCAGGCGGAGCTGCGGATTGAGGAGCCTGTCCAGACTGCAAACCTGGAAAGTCAGGGGAGGGCGAATCCCATCAATGATGGGAGCCACCACATCCACTGCCTTACCTACTACCATCACCTCCATCTTGTCGGGATTCAACTTCAGTCGGATTGCCCTCATCCAGTGCCCCACAGCCTCCAGATATTGGGCAAGCAACGAGACTACCAGGCCTGTGTCGGATGAAAAAGAGAGGTAGAGCTGGGTGTCGTCAACATATTGATGACAACGCACCCCATAACATCTCACAACCTCACCAAGTGACTGCATATACACGTTGAACAGGAGAGGGGACAGAATGAAGCCTTGTGGGACTCCACACGTGAGATCTCAAGGAGATGAAAAATAGTCCCCAAGAACCACATGCTGAGTTCTTCCAACCAGGAAGGAGCAGAACCATTCAAGAACAATCCCACCCACCCCAACTTGGTCCCACAGGCGAGTCACCAACATCTCATCGTCAACAGTACCAAAAGCTGCTAACAGAATTAGCAGGGTTGAATGGCCCTGATACAATTCAAGGCAAAGGCTGCCGACCTAAACCACAAGCGCAGTCTCCGTGCCATAGTCCGGATGAAAGGTAGACTGCACGAGGTCCAGATAACTGATGCAGTCCAGATGCCCCTGCACTTCTGGGTAACTACCCACTCAATAACCCCCTCACCACCTGGAAAAGCTCCACTGGATAAGATTTAGCAGAGGCTATACTGGCAGCAAAACTCCTCCTTTTTTGCTGCCCTTACAGCAATTATTAGAAGAAACTGCTCTAAAACAGTTCCTATTTAAGTTAAAGTCCAAAATTTCCAAGATATGGAATCAGAGATTTATAAACACAACCAATTTTATAAACAATCACAATGACAGTAATATGTACCTAACGTATTATACAAGAGACAAACGGCGATGGCAACATATAAACATACAAATCACAGATGATTACCTATACAAAATGAAAACTAAAAGTTCATTTCAAAGTGAAAAAATTCCATTTTCTAGTGGTAACAAATGTTAGCAAAAGCAGGAAAAATCAATATATTCAGACTTCTTTTGGGTCCCTCGACAAGTACTAACAAAGGCAAGAGAAATCAATGGCATAGGCACGTAAACCAGCTCCATGTCGCAATCTGTCAGCTTCAGCATGCAAAAGGCATCACTGTTGTTCCAGCCGCCGCCCCTCATACTTCAACACCACCAGAGTCCCCCCACCCTCCCGGCCACCACTGTCCCACTCAGGGTCTCACCTAAGGGCCCTTTGGAGCAGCAGCCAGTTACTAATTTAGCCACTAGTAGAAACAGGATGATGGACTAGATGGACCATTAGTCTGACCTAGAATGGCCATTCTTAAAGACTATATTGGCAATGTATAAGTGTGGTGAAACCCCAGTTCTTGACTCAACACTGTAGTTACAATGGATGGTGGATGGTATTAAGTGTTTCAGAAAGGACTAGGAGGACTAGGGGAGATCATGCAACTGGACTCCAGTCAAAAATGTTGCTCTGTCCCAGTGTCTTACTCTAGATTGCACTCATATCTTGTTTCATTTTTGTCTTTCCGAACACACATCCTAATGGTGAAGGCTTGCATGCTGCTCAGGAAAGTTATGTGCCACGTGGATTCCTTCTGTAAAGAAAGAAGTTGGAAAATTCCATTCTTTCGTTCACCAGCATAAGCTGTGAAAAGAAAGTGCATTGTTAACTGGCATTCTGGATGCTAATCAGTAGCTCCAGATGTCAGCCTGACAGGTGTTGCCAATGTCACAGGAAAAATTACTTAATACAATGGGTGGTAAAAATGCATTTAGGTTAATGGTTCCCAGACATTTTACCTGTGCGGCCCCATTTTGAGACTTAAATAGAATGCCGTGATCCCAGACAGCAAAGGCATGCAAAGCATATCAAAAATATCCATCAAGATCATGACCCACTTGGGTAGTAGCCCATGGTTGAGCTCTGCTTTTAGGAATTTGCACTGACCAAACAATAGACCAAAGGCATGAACAAAGGGCCACCCTGATCCCTGAAAGTCCCGTCCATCAACCCCACAAGTCCATCCTTTTCCTAGGAAAAGGCCCGTTATGTGCCCCCAGCGCACACTCCTTTTCCCGGGGGCACCTTCCCACATTGAGCAGGGGCTCTCAAATGCCCAACAAAATCTAGGCCTGGATGGATTGTCCTGTGCTACTTCGCTCTGCCTTGCTTCTAACCCACCTTTTTCAATATACTAGGAAGAGTGGCATCTCTGCCCCTTTTTTTCCAGATTAGTGGTTGTGTCTTGACATACAGCTGCCATCTTGGTGGCAAGGGGAATGATTAGTTATAGAGAAGTTTCTGAGGCATCAGGAGGCCTCAATTTTGAGAAATTGATCTTGAGTTTCTCTCAAGATTGTGACCCCTTCCATCCATGGCCTGACCCTATCTTAGGGTCTAGAGTTGACACGAATAGTGGATTTTGTATTCATGGATTTTATTCACATTTCAAATAGCTGCTTGAATATCTGAATATTATCCACAACCTGGGTTTTGATAAAAGGCAGATACTTCCAGGTATCACCACCACCTTCACCACCACCACCATGAAAACTAATTGCTGCAACAATTTCTCTTCTTGTAGCACAGACAGAAGTCTTGCTGGGATCAGTTTACCTGTCTTTTAAAAGCCTTGGAAGGACCCTTAATGACCTGTTGCTGACTTCTCTGAAGCAAGTGAACCTGGCCACTGTCAGAGACAGGATACTGGGCGAGATGGACCATTGGTCTGGCACATTTTTGTGCTCTTATGACTTTGGCCAAGAACTAGAAGTAACATTGGATGCTTTTGTTTTCAAGGGCTCGATTTGACACCTTATATTCAGAAAGTGAAGAGTACCTGCCTGCCCTCTGAAAATTAGGCTTTTTACAATATCTCAAGTTAGATGCACCAAGCTAAAGCCCTGAATGGATTCTGAAGTCATGCCTGAGCCAGGTCTGAGCCTGATTGCATTGAGACTGACCCTAGCCTGTTCCTAGTACAGCTGGGATCTTCCACACCTGGGCCCGATGAAGTTGGGTAGCCCCACCCTATGGAGAACCATGACATCATAGCACTCAACAAGGGCTAGCTCACATCAGGAAGAGGGTCAGGCTAAGCCTTTTCCTTACCATTAACTGACGTTCCCCAATCTTGCCACCACAGATCACCATGAATTCACAGTGCTCTGTGTGGTGGGGGCACATCAGAAAGAGGTCAGTGGGGTCAAAGCAAACACAAGAGGTGCTGTCCAAGTTTGACAGGAAAAGCGCGCACTGCCACATGCATTGCCCCACCGTGGGCAGCTTTACACCACTTGGGGTAAGCCTGCTTTGCTTCCCGGCCTTGGCATTTTCCCGAGGACGCATCGCGGAGCTGCCTGCGCTGCCATGTGGCGGGGCAAACATCTGGCAGGCTCTGGGCACACAAGCCACTTCTTCATGAGGCTTGTTTGCCCAGGGAGGGGCAATGCTACCCAAAGTGTCGTAGCCTCCCCAACCTCTCTCGTGTGGCTGTACCCAAGGAGCCTGACTTGACCTAGAGGGGCTTGGGTCAGGCAGGGACTTGAACTGAACCGTTCCCATCAGATCCCTCTGGGTTCAATGATCCAGTGTCCAGGGCACTGCACTTAGCATCCAACATTACTAATCACTCTGAAAACCTTGTTTTCTGGACTTCATCCTTCAGGATGCTGAGCACCCTCAATTCCTGTTCAGTGCAATGGGAGATGAGGTGCTGAATGGCATTTCAACTTCAAAGAGAATTTAACTCCCTCCCCCCAACGAATGTCCACCATTGGCCAATGCAAGTCAACACAGGAGTACAGAGCACTATCTAGTCTAAAAGTCTATTACACACGGCAAAGTCATCTTTTTATTTTATTTTTTTATTTTTTATTGTAAAGCTAACCTGTAACTGAAGTACTTAGGCAGAAAGCAAAAGAAAACTATCATGGCAGGAACATCAGGGTATTTTGGATGCAAAGCAGAGGCTTATCTGTTTTACTATTGCAGCACCAGAGAAAATCAATTTTGACACAGAACTGCCACTTTACAAGCAAATAACTATACTTTCCAATAACCTAATCTGTTCAAAGCCTACTGAAAATTCCCTAAAGAACCAGTAGTTAAAACCTCCATTAAATCAAAGGGTTTAATATGGGAAGGGGAGAGAGGATGCAGTTTGACTTGGGAATGTAATGGACTCAGTGGGGAAATAAATATGTTGTTTTATGTTTACAGTTACAGAATTTGAGAACACAGCATCCATTTCAAAGGGAATTCTCTTGCTGTGCAACTTATTCCTAAACAGATGTGATTTTTGCTTATTCAAAAACATTTAGGTAACAATTACAGCGTAATAAATTATAATTGCCATCATCTTCCTGCCATGCTATGACTTCTATGCAAACACAAAGAAAATGCAATTATAGACAACTGAAAATCCTATTTTCAGGTATCTTAGAGCACTGACAAAATAATCTCTCCCCCCGCAACCCGTAAAAAAAGCACAAAGTACATTTAACTGATCTATGAACATGAAAAGAATATTTCTGTCAACTAAGAGTCTGGCAAATTGGGGAAGATCTCTGATAGTTGACCACACTGAGAACCATAATTCGACAGATATATAAGACCCTAGTTCAGAGATACTTACATTTTATGCAACATGGGGTAATGCAGAGATTCCCAACTTCTGGACTGGAACCACAAGCTGGGTTGTGCTGTTTGAAGAGGGAGTCACAATCCCAACTGTATTTTGTATCATTTCTTGCTGCCTGAGGTAATGGGATTTATCTATAAGTCTCAAAAGGGGGCAACGTAGGCAGAAAACCAAACAAACCCAAAACCTGTGGAACCTGTGGGGTTGGACAGGGCAGTTGACTTGGACTCAAGGGACATGGGATTCAGTCCTAGCTCAAGCCTGTGTGACTGTGGGCAAGTTATAGTCCCTCTTCATGACTCCAATTCTCAAAGGGTTAAAAATGACTGTGCAGGCAGTGGAATGGCTCACCGTCCTGGCTTTGGGCAGAAAACCACAGACACCACCATTCCGGGTTGGTAGGCGGCACATGACAGACATGCCTATGACTCAGGCATCAGAAAGCCGTCCCACCGCCCTGGGTAGGCTGGGGGAACACAAAGGTGTGGGTGTCCAGCCCTGCCCACAGAGCCTTGTCTCCCACCATGACATACAGCCATGGCAACCAGCCACAGTGCACGGCCAACGTTGAGGATGGCGGAGCTGAACAAACACATTGACCCATTGTGACCTGCTTGGGCAGTGCTTGGCCCAGGATGGGTACCGGGGATTGGACCCAGGGCACATCCTGGGGCAGCCACCTACCCACTTCGGGACAGTAGTATGCCCACATCTGGAGGCACAGGACCACACTTGCGGGTGAGTCCTTGGTGCACGTGGGCCATAGTGGGCCTGTGTCATGTTTGTTTTTAGCCAAAGTGTGCTGCTTGATCGCACACCACTCACTTTTATGGAATTTGTACCCATGTGGTACTTCGAGGACTGGGCTGAATGTCTATTTCCACATGTGTAAAATGGTGAGCAGGACACTACCATAAATGCCTGCAGGAGCAGGCCCTTAGTGTAGAAGCAAGCACTCTGGCTACACCTGACCTAGGCTTAACTAGCTCCACCCAAAGAGGGGCTACTATAAAGCAAAGCCAGACAGTAAAACAACAGGGAAAACTTAAGAGATCATCAAGGAAAGTGCCAGGAGGCAACCCTGGGGGGACTACAAGACTGGAAGCTGAAGGAAGGGCTTGTGTCAGGGGAAGGAGCCAGGGAAATGGGGGCCTGTCAGACACACCAGACCTTGAACCAGAGGTTCTGGGGGGACTGGAACAGTACCTGGCCCTATTGACCCCTCCTTAGATCAAATCCTTCCCATACCCCTATCCCCACGTTCCATCCCCTACCATGCCTCTCAGCTTCCTGCTTGGCTAGTAGCAACAGGAGGTGGGAGAAGCAACCTCCCACCATCTTCCTGTTTCACCTCTGCTCCGCTCCAAAATTCCAGCTCCTAGCCCCTTGTTTCCAATTTTTACCCACAACCTTGCTCCTTGACCTTCTTGTTCTGTCCTTGCTTTTCCCCATCTTGTGTCCCTGCCCCCCCCCCCCATCACCTTTCTTGGGCTTTCCCCTGAAGTGTATACTCCCTAGTCCTGGCCCTGATTCTGAACTTCTTCTCCAATTTCCAACATCCAGCCCAAAATCTGCAACACTGTTGACATTGGTTTGGTCATAAAATAATAAATCACCCACTAAAGGAATACTCAGAAGAACAAGGAGGTCTGGATTCTTCAGTGGTCCTGCAATAAATGGGTACAGTGCTACTTAAAAGTGCTCTGAGATCTGCAAATGAAAAGAACGATGCAAGAACTCATACTACTAACATTACTTGCCTGGCTTTGGACAACCTTGATTTTAGTGGGACTTGCTACAAGGTTTTACCAAACCAGATCTGCAACCTTGCATAAGCCAAAGCATTCAATAGGTGTAGAAACTTGCTTCCATGCTAAAATAAAATAAAATTAAAAATAGACTTGGATGCCTGCCACAAGAGTAGATAATGATATGCTTGTATTCCTAAATTGTCCAGTATGGGCCAACATGGAGTTCCGCAAGAAACCTTTAGGATGCAGAAGGGCTGAAGGCATGGTAGGTGGTCCATAGGAGTAGTAGATATGCATATCAGTTTTCCATGCATAGTTCAAAGGTTAGCAGCACCTTTCAGTCTGTCGGTGCTTCTGTTTCTTACTTGGAGTTGGAATGGGTAACAAAATGTGTACCTGTGGCTAATATCTACAGTTTTGGTAGCCTATCGGTTATCTGACCACAGTGACCCCATGAGCCACTAAAGCTTCTTATTAGAGCTGAAATGAATATCAGATGGATTATTCACAGGTTTTAGTCATATTTCCAGGTAGCCCTTCGAGTACCTGAATAAGTTCCATGACCAAAACTTGTATACGCATGTCAATTTTGGGGATATTCCATTTTTTAAAATGTTTCTTGATTTGGTTATATCAGAACGTAACATTCCCCAGCCTAGAACATTCCCCATCCACAGGGGTTCCTGGAGTGGTGGCCAACATGCCAGCACCATCACCTCAGCCTGCCTCTAGCCCAGCCGCTCCCTCAATGATCTTCCCTAGCCTGTCCTTAGGCACACCCCTCCAGCCCTTGCCCCACCTCCCAGATTCCTGGTTGGCTGCCAGTCAGCATATAAGGCATGCTGGTAGCACCAAGAAGCCGGGGGGGAGGGGGGGGAACGGGACAACGACAACAACACCACCACCACCACCACACCCCTTGTTTCTGATCCCTGGTCCCACCCTATTTGTGCTCTGTCCCTCGTTTTTGTCCTGCTCCACTCTCAGGCCACATTCACATCTCATGGCAGTGCAGCGGCGGCATTCCCACGAGGAGAAGATGTGGCGGGGAAAGGAGGCTGGTGCTGTCACAACTTCCGGTGCGAACGGGATTCTACCGCGACAATACTCACGAGTGACAGGGCTGGATTGTTGAGGTCTGTCACTCATGAGTATTTTTGTGGTAGAACCCTGTTCGCACTGGAAGTTGTGATGGCACCGGCCTCCTTCCCCCGCCGCATCTTCTCCTTGCGGGAGTGCCACGGCCCCCCACCGTAAGGTGTGAATACGGTATAAGTCTTGTCTCGTCTTCCTTATTTCAACCACACACATCACATTCTCTTGTGTTGCTCCCCTCCTTGTCTTGGTGTTGTCCTAGTCTTGTCCCCAGTCCTTGCTCTCCTCTAGTCTTGCCTTACCTTGTCCCCAGACCTTTTCTACCCTGTGCCTCGTCCCCTTCCTCCTCTCCAGTTTTGTTCCTAGTCTTGCCTCTCCTGTAGCCCCTGCCCAAATCCTCAGGTACACATTTCAGCTCTCTTTCTTATGTCTAACCACTGCTCTATTTCCTTTAGAAAAAAATTTCCTATTACCAAGAGGCTTGGATTGTGCATCATTTTATATTAAGGAAAATGAAAATCTAATTCACACTTGGTTTGAATATTTCAAGGGGTGAAAAAGCAAAGCACGCTTCTACCACATTTTTTTTTTCTTATGAAGAACATAATTTACAAAGGCCCAAGGTGAAAGGTCAGCACTTTATCTACTGGGCCAGCTGGTTCTCCATGTAATGATTTTATGTAAACCAAAAAGGTCAGAGTGTTTGTCAAAAATTCATTTTGGCTGCCTGTTAAGTGTGAACTTTTAAAGTGGCTTAGCTGTGAATTTCATCTAAAATGCACACTATGTAATATGCTACCACATACTAGGAAGGCAGTGGAAGAAATCTAATTTATTAAATTTTACACAAGGATCAACACTTAGACAAATGGCCTCAGAGAAGTGGGTCAACTTTTGTAACTGATCGGATATCGAAGTGGCATCTGCTACGGGTATACGAAAGAGATTATGGGCAAACAGGCTAAATGACTTAGGTGCCTAAAAAAATCAATCCTCAGCTGTTACAGTCAATGGGAACTTTGCTGTTGACTTCAATTGGGTTCAAGATTGTAGTCTAAACCCCATTTTCAACAGCAATCTTGACATTTTGGATACCATTTGCATTTGAAGCCAATGGGGATTTAGAATCCTAAGACAGGAAGATGTTTCAAAGGCAGAAAAAAATCAATGAGAGTTGTGTACTTAAGCACCATTTGCATCTTTTGAAAATGTACCCTAAGAACTGCCTAAGCTGCCTTTGAAAATTGGACTGACTTTTGAAAATGTTACCCTAAATGTCACAAAAACTAAAACTGGGGTTCATTTAGGAACCAATAGTATTGCATCAGAAAAGCTAAACAACAAAAACAAACCCAGCAGTCAACGCCTAAATTATTTAAAGTAATTAAACGTCACCAAAGTCAGTCAAGACAAATGAAACAAATATTACATTCCTATTGCATCCAGGCAGCTGATAAAGCTGCCATCAATTGGTTATGCACAGAAACACATTCAGTGCAGGTTAGGGGCAGCCTGCTTTACAACTCCATAGACTCTTTATGCCAAATCACTTTGCTTCGGGCAACTTACGTATTGCTTCATAGCAGAGGATGGGAAATGGTAGGGAGGGCCAACCTCGTCTTTACTCCCTCCTGCTATGTGCCTGCCCTCTGCACCTGTCTTCCACCCCATTCTCCTGCCTTGATGGTAATCTGAGCACCTAATACAATGGCGCCTCAATCTCTAGTAATGGGGAAGAAGAGTATATCATTTTAAGAGCACTTTCAGTGTTCAAAGTATCTTACAATCCTTACCCAGTTCACCGTCACGATGACTCTGCGAGACTGGTCATGATTGTTCCCATCTGATAGATGGGGAATTGAGGCTGAAAAAGAGTGACTTGCCCAAGGTCACCCAGTGAGTGAATGGCTAAAACAGAATTTGAACCCTGGTCTCCCATATCCAAGTCTAACAGCTTAATCACTAGAATACACTGTCATCTCACTAAATTTAAAGAAGGGTCAACTCCAGATGATTAGGCAACTTCCCATGCTTTGTGAATAATAGTTCAACTACTCCATGGTTGAGAAGACTTGTCTTTCACCCTAGCCTTGCCATCAAAATATCCAGAGCTAATAATACCGCATGGTATTTAGAACATTATTTACTTTGTCCCACATCCAACCTTTTTAATTCATTTGTTCCATTTTCTGAAATGTCAGCATCCTTCGTAGGATCCTTGGCAGACTGAAAGGTGTGTCCCGGTGCATTGCACTATTTCTAAATTGTCTATGATGTATTCGCTTGGCTTAAATGACTGAGTCCCATTTTGCCCTATTAATTTACCCATCATCAATTTACACTATGTTTTGCTGGAAACCAACTACCAGACCCCTATTTTAGATGCATTCTCAAAAGCTCTGCTCCACTTTCTTTTTTCTCCCCTATCATCTCGCCTGTCTCATCTCCCCCTCCATTTGTCTTCATTCATCCATCTCTTATCTCCTTCCTCCCTCTCCCTCCCACTGTTCTGTCTTCCTTCTGTTCCTTCTCGATTGCCCCACTCTTTGGTCTCCCCCCTCCTTTGCTTTAATGCAGCTAATAAATCTACTATGAAAGGGTAGGCATCCCAAAGATACAGGTTTAAAGGGCGGCAAAGGAAAACAAACAGGATGGATGCCAGCTTGAAACTTCAGTTTGGAGGCTTTGAAAAGTGGTAATCAGCAATATTGGGGTTGTAGTAACTTTGAGCGTTATTTTATTTCCCATTACTGATCTCAGTCCTGTGTTCAGAACACATGCACAGTAGTTTTAAAGAGCATCTCTTCTTACAACATTTGCCCACCTTAGAAAATGTCTAGATTTAATAGTTCAACAAGACAGCAAGCCCCTACATCTTGCCACACTGAGATCTTTCTACACCCGTGATTACAAAGATCTTATGGCATTAGTCATGGAGTATGTTTGTTCTCTTTAAAAGTTATATTGACAAACTGGAGATGGTTCACAGGTGATGAAAGAGAGTCTGAAATGCAAGTCATACAAGGAAACGCTGGCAGAACTGGGAATGCTTTGCTTAGAGAAAAGACAACTACGGGTTTGGAGCTGAGAAATGGTCATGTAAGTCATTTTCAAATATCTAAAAAGTTCCAACACGAGACAGAGGGGCCGATCCCAAGCTTCACGGATGAGTGAGCACAGCACACATGCAACCCACATGGTCCCCCCCATTATGGGAACTGTGGCGCACCTAAGTTATGCCCACAAGAGTTCTGAGATCCTGCTCAATGAATAGTTGTTCTCCCTTGACGCGAAAGACAGAACGAGGAATGTACTTAAATGGCAAGCAAGGTAGATTTCAGTTAAATATTTTGGGGGAAAATCCTTACTGTAAGAACAGATGTGCAATGGAGTACGTTGCCTGGGGAGGCTGCAGAATCACCTTTACGGAATGTTTTTGAAAAATGAATGGACGAGAATAAGCCAGGGTTTGTGTAAGTATATGGATCCTGCTTCGCAGTAGGAGGTTGAGCTCTTTCTGCTCATGCACACCAGAAATGTGGTCCAGTAGATCCCCTATTTCATGGAGTCCACTAGGGATGGGAAAATTGGAATCAGATTAATCCAATTCACCTTATTTGTACTGCTTCGGATGAATCTGATTCCAATGCAAGAACCAATACACCTTGCATTGCCTACTGAAATGAATAGGTTCAGTTCCCCTTCAATTGGGGGGGAGGGGGGCATTTTTCCCATTGAAGTCAATGCAGGAAAAAATATGAACCAATTCCAGTTCTGATCTAATTAAAATCTGGAGAAACTGAATCCAATTCCAATTTTAATCTGATTCCAATTTTCCATTCAGTTACTCATCCTTAGGGTATACCTAAAAAGTGCCTAGATGAAGAAGAAGGAGACTGGACTGGAGGGGTTATTTGATTTCGCCAAATCCTACCTGGTCCAAAAGTAACCTGATCCTCATGCTGCACAAAACAACCACAGAAGAAAAATGATCTAGCCAGAGTGACACGCACAGACATTAAACCGTTAAGGAAAATCATCTGGGATACCTATATGATTAATTAACTTTGTGTCTAATGTATTCAACCTCTTTAAGGAAGGGAAATGTTCTCTCCATTTTATACGTGAGACGGAGCAGAAATGGGTACCTGAAAAATTAGTATACCCATCAAATAGTGGTACCCAAACTGTTTTGGGTGAACCAGGCACTAAACAGTACTCTTTAGTGCCGGACACATTACCTGCATTACCAAGTTATCATTACTGAGTTAATATTCTTCTGTTTAATGCTGTTGCACTGATTTACCAGTTTTCTATCTATTCCATGTTTCCACCTATTTCCGGACAGAATTAAAAAACCAGCCGGGACCTCCTCTTGTTGTTTGTGTGCATAACAATTAAAATGATCAATTGTGGCAGTTTGAAAGAGACATGAAAAAGGTAACACACCAAGTCTGAATGAGTCAGTAAAATGGAAAGCTGGTTACTCTTTCAATGGAAATCTGAGTTGAAATTAACAAAAAGAAATTCAACTGAGATAAATGTAAAGTTCTTCATTTTGGAAAGAAAACCGAAATGCACAAGATGGCCGACACCTGGCTTAGCAGCAGCACATATAAAAAAGATCTAGGGATTGTGGTTGGTCACCAGCTGAACTTGAGTCAGCAATAGAATGTGGCTGGAAAAAAGACTTTTGGGAGGTTTGCATCCTCGCCCCCTAACTAGGGCATGGTAAGTCAGGTTCTTGGGGAATTAGCCTGTGCACAGCCCCACATAAACGCTCAAAGCACTTTATACCTCTATCTTCCTGGTCTTGGACGCAGTTTCGCTCTGTGGGCAATTTAGTTCTGGCCTCTCATCACACCTTTATAGCCAGCCCGGACTACCGGGTGGGGATTCTCCCATACAACGAGGCCCCAAACGTATGATAACCATAACATAGACAAACAGTCCTCTTTGGGACAACTAATCAGAATTCTCCCACCTAGGATTAGCTCAGTCTCTCCTTGTTTAATCGAACAATAGGGGGAGGCTTTTCCGAAACCCTTTGTCCAGCTGAACTGGCAGGTTTACTATCCTGGCCTCCTTGCCTGTTATAGGGAGTTTTACTCCAGTCTGCTTCCAGCAGTTCAGCACCGTCCTTGCTCTGTGTCTCTGCAGCTTCCTCTGCTTCTGGACACTGTAGCTTCTCTTACTACAACTGTGGCAGCTTGGTCTCTGCAGCAGTTTCTTACCACTCTTCAGTCATTCTTGCCCCGCCACTCTGGCTTCCTGTTCCTCTTATACAGGTGCTGTCCCTTGCCTTGCTCAGTGGTATAACACCCCCAGTTACAGAGGGGCGATTGCTGCCAGCATTCTCCACCACAATGTAACAGGCGGGTCCTGGGGCAGGTCGTTCCCCTGAGGATCAAACCCCCAAACAGCAAGGTCCACACAGGGAATTAGAACCAAGTGTCCATTTATTCACAAGTGTAGCAGTCCTCCACAGTATTTCATTACCGACCCATCCTTACACAGCTTTTCACTTTACAGAGCTGCTCACTCTTACCAGTACCTTGCTGGTTCCATATACCTGGAGACAGAGCTCCCTTAGCTCCTGTCCGCTCTACAGTCCCCCTCCTCTGTGAAAGTCAGAGCTTTTTGACTTCTGAACTAGTGTGGCCACACCCTTGCCCAGCTGCCCTTATTAGCAGCCTTCCGGGCCCTGGGCTAGGGACCATCTTGGTTCTCTTAAAGAGCCAGTGACCACATGAGCTTCTGCTCTGCCACAAGGCTAATGCCATTTTATGCTGTGTTAAGAGAAGCATTGTTTCCAAGTCAGCAGAAGTAATACTTCTACTCTATTCAGCACAGATCAGACCTCACCTGGAGTACTGTGTCCAGTTTTGGGTGTCTCAGTCTAATGACATTGACTAATTGGCGTAGGTTTAGACGTGGGCAGCAAAGATGTTAAACAAGGGCATCGCTGAAATAGAGACAGATGGTGCAGCTCTGCTGGAGCCCACGAGCTTGAAGGGCCCATGCTCCCAGGTGCAGTTACATCCCCTGTCACTAGGAGGAGAGGACGTGCGTGTGCCTTTCCATCTTCTACACCAGGGCCCATTCCATCCTAGCCACACCCCTATGATGAAGGATCTGGAATGCAAGCCCTTATGAAGAAAGGCTGAAGGAACTGGGTATGTTTTCCTTAGGAAAGAGAAGACTAAGGGGAGAGATGACAGCAGTCTTCAAACATCTAAAAGGCTGCCACAAAGATGATGCAACAGAACTGTACTACAGAGAGCAGGGCTAGAGATAATGGGCTCAAGTTACAGGAAGTAGATTTCGTTAGAGATCAGGGAAAAAATCCTCACAGGAAGCGCTGTGTGGACGTAGAACATATTGCCTAGGGAGGCCCTAAATGCTACGTCTCCGGGGCTTTTCAAAAAAGAGGCTGGATAGCCATGTGCCGGGGTTGCTATAGCTGTAGCCATCCAGTATGCAAGCACGTCATTGGGCTAGATGACTCTGTGGTCATTTGGTATCCAAGCAGGGGGTTAGACTAGGTGACCCTTGAGGTCACTTCCATCTCTGACATTCTATGATTCCAGGTTTCTCCAGTTCTCTACCCGGTAACAGTAATACCCATTTCCCCCCTAAGTAGTTGGATACCCGTCTCAATATGTGAATATACTGGTCAGGTAATTGATGGGCGAATCAAAACAACAGATATTAGCTGCAGGTACAAAATTTGATACCCATTTTAGCTCGCTGAGGGCATTTTAAGAAGAGCCTTGTTTCTCCCAGACTTCAGAGTCCAGGAGAAACAAACTCTCTCGCGCGTGCGTGTTTATGTGTTAGACGTTCACCCCTGCTACCGGAAGTCAGCCGGCTGCCATTGGAAACAACAGGCACTAGGAAATTTGTGCATGCTTGGAGACTCGGACTTGTAAAACCTCAATATTGGGGTTTTTACAAGTCCGGATCAGCATGCACGGGTTCCCTGGTGCCTGCTGTTTCCAGTGATGTCCAGGCAACTTCTGGTAGTGGGGGGTGAACATCTATCCTCCTTCCCTGCTCAGGTTTGTTTTACCCAGACTCTGAAGTCCAGGAGAAATGAGGACTCGTGTAAAAATGCCTTAAGTGAGAAACTGAACCACCAAGAGACTAAAGGTGCCTCCACAAGGGCTGAGACAAGAGCAAGTGTTCCTGTTCTAAAGGGAAGTACTGACCTTTTGTAGCTAGGAAATTTAGACCTGAAAAATTCTGAACAGTAGACCCATTTCAGCCTTTAAATTGCTAAAAGACAGGTCAGTTTAAAATTGTCAGGTGTTGGCTCTGTGCTGAAAAATATTTATTAAACATGTTCTTTCTTATGTATTTGTTGGCCGTATGCCTGTTTTCTTGGTTCCTATGTTAAATTCTATCAATGTTTTAACCTATTCACTTTTAGGATATATGTATGTGGGTTTTTGGACCTCAAATAGCAGGTGCTTTGTTAAGTGGGCAATGGTATGGCAAAAGAAGCCATAGCCTTTAAAACAGGTGACATATTTTAGACATATTGTTTGCTGTGTTTGCTGCAAGCAAATGGCGTGCCCAGGAAGTGCCCAGCTGAGAAAGAGGGATTTCTTATAGAGTCTACTAATATCTAAGATTTACTTTTCCATCCTAACTATGGATAAAATCCATCATAGATTTAAAGTGTTCATGTTTCAGAATAGGCCATGGAATCCATTTTCCTTTCTCTTCTTTTCCTTTCTGGTGACCTATAGCGCGCTGTACAACTGGCACTTCACTAAATGTTATCTTGTTATGGTGACGTGAAAGTCCTTGCTCCAGCTAGGTTGTTTTGACGATATTAGGAGGTCTGGAATGCAGTAAACAATATAGTTGTTAGAAGATGTTGATTAGAAGTTAATTCTAATTCTAATATCACAATGGGGTCCCCATGCGGTACGTCACAGCATAAACACTTTCGGGAGTGCTTGCGAGTGTCCATCGGTACTTCGTCAGTTTCCATTGATTCCACGTTTCTGACATTTTTCATCACTTTTGTCATTTTCCATGATTTTTTCATCACTTTCCAAAATATTTTGTCACTTTCTGGGACTTTTTTGTCACTTTCCAAGAATTCTATGAGTTTTATGGCAGTTTTACAGCACTTTTGACAATTTCCAGCACTTCTCTCGCGCTTAGCCAGCAGGTTTTCATCTCCACAGCCCCAGGGGGTGTGCACAGGCACATAGGTTCCCTAAGGTCTGTGTACTCATATCCTCACCACATGGATCAACCAACCATCATTCTCGATGTAACCAAGCCAAGTGCGTGCACCTGGGACCTCGCATCCTCGTGAATGTTACACTC
>QEPC01007512.1:15806520-15816531 GCA_003113815.1 Sphenodon punctatus
ATAATAGCAGCTTAGGACCAGCCTGTGCAGCACTGTTCAACATGCAAAAAATACTGGGAAATGGCAAAAACAGTGAGAAAGTGGTAATTTTCCACGTTGCGCAAATCTTGGTGAATGTTCTGTTTCTGACGGAAGCAGCAGTTGCTGAGATTTTTTCTTTTCATTTCTAGCTTCTACATGTAATAGAACTCTAGGTATTCTTCTGCTTGTGTATGTGTGTGTATGCACAAATATAAAAAATGACTATGCAGTAAGCCTGAATGTGTAGCTTTAGAAAACAACACCACCTGTGCAGACACAGGGCCTGGGACTTGATCGACATGCAGCCAATTGAATTTTAGGTCTCATATTAAGTGAAGTGCTAACTTTTCCTGTTTAACAGTGAAACAGCAGGCTTGCATTAAAGTAACTTTAATAGCCACAGTTAAGAACAAGGGTGATCCACAAACTTCCTCTGCTTGGTTATTATATGAAAAATGCCATGCAACTACAAAGTAATTACTGGCTCCTCGAGATAATGTGGTGCAATAGTACAATATACCAAGCTGTCAGTTTGGTTTCAAACATAATTCCCATGCAGTTTGCAGTTTTAAGACTTATTCATGTTTGGAAAAATAACAAATCACAAGTATTACCCCATGTGTTTACATTACATGGGGCATATTGTGTAATTATAGAGCCAGTCGTTACCATGGAATTACACAGTTTCTACCATGTTGCCTGTGTCCTTTCAGCCAGGCGTGGTGTGCAGCCGAGGGAGTCAGGGGCAATGCCCCTCCTGTGCCCTCCTGCCCTGCTCCTGTGTCCCCCTGCATCCTGCTGCTCTGCAGGGGGGCACAGGAGCAGGTCATAGCTAGTAACTAAACTTACCCCATGCCCAGGTCCAGCGTTGCCACTCTCTACTTCTTCGGGGGCCCCCAAGAAATGGGGGCAGAAATGACTCATTTCTTTTGCAGAAACGACTCATTTTAGACAGCGCATTGGGATGTTTAAGTTTGCGTGAGCTTGCAACTTTGGAATTTTGTTCTCAGCAGAGTCCGATTAATCTGTAACAAAGTTGTCTTCAGATGATTATTTTTTTTCTGCGATAGGCTTTGTAGTCGTAACCCTCAGGAAAATAAATAAATAAACAAAACAACACTTTGTCTGGAGTAATGAAAAGTGAATACCAGCAGCTACGCAGTACAATATGAAGACACATCAAAAATATACATCAGATAAGAGAATGATAGCGCACAGAAACAAGAGTCACAACACCTAGGTCTCTTCCTAGTTTTGTCATTGAGCTGCAGGCAGTGCTTGGTTTTAAAAAATGAATTGCTGGGGCCCAAGCCTGCCCCAGACGCCATGCTCTCTGGTCCAGAGTTTGTCAGAGTAGGGAAATGAACCCTATTCGCCAGATAGCAAGCCAACCACTGGACTAACCTAGCTCTGTATAGCTGAACATAAAACAGGCATATAGATAAGTGTACTCCCTCACTTCTGGTCTGTGGTAATCAGAGCCACTATGGAAACATATTATCATCAGAGTGGCTACCAGCAGCCACCCTGATGTGCTCCACCAGCGGAAGGAGACTATCCATGCAATAAGCATGGACTCCTGTTCAAGCTGCTACGGGATCAACAATGTTCAACGTTGAATGGATTTTCTGATGATTTATCGTTATGTCTGGCAACATCCAGAGTGTAAGCTCTTTGGGGAAAGACTCACCATCACTATGAATGCACCCACACGAGATGCCCTTGGGAGGCTACCTTGCCTGGAGCAGCCTTAACCCAACCTGGGCAGCCAGACCATGTGATGGAGTGCATAGTGTGACTGGCTGCCACCAGATGGCAGGGTGAGCAGCTGGCTGCTGCTATGTGATGTGTCCTTAGGAGAAGTCTGAGGATGCGTCATGTACCTCATATGGGGTAAGGTTGCCCAAGGAGTGGCTGCTCATGTGCCGGGGCCTCTTCTGCCCTGTCATGGGGTGAGCTCCATGATGGGGCATTAAGTGGCGGGTGCTGATGCCTGTCACACATGGCCATGTCTTGGCTGGGCTTGGGGAGGGCGGCAGGGTGGGCCAAGGCAAGGTCCCCACTCAGGTGACCAGTGCCTTGGCCTGCCACGGTGGGAGTTCTGACTGGCCCAGCTGCCCCGTGGGGCAGTGTGGCAACTGTGCTTGCCCACCATGGGCCATGTGGGGAACATGCCCCCACAGTTCATGTGGTTGCCCCCTATGTGTTTGTAGAGGACTTAGCATGTTGGGATCCTCTTCTTGGTTGGAATCTGTAGACCAGGAGCAGGGAATCTCAGAAGCCATACATGACCCATGGTTCGTTGTTATATGGACCCTTTCAATTCATGGATCTTGCGCACAAATCCCGTCCACAAGTGCATCTCTCTACTCCTCTCGCTTTCTTTATCAAGGCACACTCTCACCTCTGCTCCTTTCCCCTTCTCTGAGTGTACTCTGCCTCACCACACCTGTACCACTTTGGCCCACAGCCTTTTACTAAGTAAATACAAACATGGTTTATGGATGGAAAAAGGTTCCCCACCCCTCCTCTAGACACGACTGTAATATATCCCTTAATAAAAACAGTGCAATACCTCAATAGTTTCTAGTTCATCTGAAATCACAGACGTGGGCTCTTCAAAACACTTGGACCTCATCTACACCAGGGAGGAAGCTTTTAGAGAATTCTGTCGGGACTAACTAAACAGACACACACTACCTTTTATTAATATGGAGCTATATTAATTTACAGCCATCCATTTCTACAGAGGCCTGGCTGTCTCAGTGGACTGGAAATAGAATACAGGGTCTTTGACCTCAAGGTCATTGGTTTAAATCCAGTCTAGGGCTATAAGTGGTGAAAAAAATCAGTACTTCTGGACAGCTGTAAGATGTCCTGGGTGAAGTCAGTTAGTCTTGGAAACAGTTTTTCATAAGGATTTGGAATCAGGGCTTCAGAAAGTAAAGAACAAAAAACAAAACAAAACAAAAAACAACCAGTTTTGTAAACAGGGTTCAGGAAGTTGGTTCACTCCATTGCAAGTAGAACATGCGGTGACACCCAGGTTGCCCAATCAAAATCTCAACAAGAAGAGGTGCTTCAGAGATGAAGGATATGGACATAAGGGATGTTCATTATGTACTATGGAGTAGAGATGTTCAGAGTAGGGGTGTAAAACTGGGGCTGAAGCAAGCAGCAAAACTTTACTTGTGAATCATTTCACCATATTCGGAACTGGGATTGATTTCCTGACACTGATACAATTTCTCGACTCTTGCGATACCATAAGATACCACCCCCAAGTGACTGACTTTCCATTTACTGTGTCCTATGTACTGTTCATTTACTGCTTACTGCATTGCGAAGGATACTGTTTTACTTTTGGATTTGTTGTTTCCGCATTTCTGAGCCAATCACTCTGCAAACAGTCCACCCCTTAACCTCCTCCTCCCACCCAGTGCTCCTTCACCTCAACTCCAGTGCCTCCAATCAGAATTGTTGTTCTATGTTGTTCCCTTTGCTTTGACCAATCTACAATTGGATTGTAGATTGGTAAATGAATTTGCCCACCAGCCAATGAATGACAAATAAGTAGATGGGAAAATGGAGTGCAAGAAATGCAGTGTTGCATTTGTCTTACTGCTTGGGATCTGAAATGGACAGCACGTGGTAAGTAGCAAAGTAGTAAACAGTCAATAAATTGAGAAACAAAATGCCGGTTGAGACTCTGTCAAGTACTGAGAGGTTCTCTATTTGACTGAGACATTATTGGGAACCTGGTTTTTGACAAGATTCCCCATTTTGGCAAAATCTCGTTTCAGCCAGGCACCCATTATGTCCTATGGAGTGATGGTGTTCAGAATAAGGGCGTAAATAAAAGATGTCCATTATGTTTTACCAAACTGCAGAGCTCTGAAATAAGGGATGCACCCTTAAAATAAGGAACACTCAGCAAACACATTTGTAAGAGCACTCAGGTCTCATTTAAGCAACACAGTAAGGGTTTCAAAAGTGCTGAGCAACCAGCAGCTCCCAACAGGTGACTTAAGCACACACTTCTAGGAGAACATGGCTGCATGGACACTAATCTCTTCAAAATGTGTGGCAGGGAGGAGAAGAGAGCAGCTCTTGCTACTCCCAGGTTTTCCACTTTGCTGCTCCCACCCCACTCCTACACCTTGCTGCCACCTCTTCCCATCTAAAAGCTTCATTTAACTGGGGAATGAATAGCACCCCTAAATGGCTGAAGCATCCAGATGACTGAGATGTGACTAACAGGGTTTCTGCTGTATTTATTTCCTTTCTTAAAGACAGAGACTCTCATTTACTGTGTTTCCCCCAGTACCGCCAATGGGGAGAATGTAGTAAGAATAGGTCCCTGCCTAAAGAGATATTTTGAATTTTCAAAGCTCCTGTGTTTTTGCTTTGATTTTATCTTTTGCTCAATCTAGCATCTGTTTACAGCAGGAGTGGGGAACTTTTTACCTTCCATGGGCGACTTGGAAAATCAGTATAAGCTGCTCCATGGGCCAGATAGGCATTGGGGGCAAGGATGCTTACAGGGGGTGCTCAGGATGAGGGAAGAAAGAAAATGGTACATATGATAGATTTACGCCAAAGATTTATCTCCTGTTCTTGAGTGCATCCCTCATTTCTGGTCTATTCCCGCTTCACTCACTCTTTCAGTATTTGATTACAAGGACTGGATCCATGGGCCAAATCCTAGAACTGGAAAGAGACCAAATACAAACCAGCTATGGGCTGGATTTGTTCTACCAGCTGGAGATTTCCTGAGGCCCCCCCCCCCACCTTTCTATAGCTACAGAGAAAGAATAGGAAACATTGATTAATGTGTGCGCCTACTACACTAAATGGCGCCAACCTCATCCCTTCCAATATTCCCCCTTCATACTTCTTCCCCCTTACTACGGTACATAAATGATATAAAACTTCTCATCAATATCATCAAAAATTCATGTTCCACCTACAATACAGCTGCTGTCACAGGTTTATGTCAACAGTTGGCTTGATTTTTAATAGCATAAATGTTTGAAGAGGTAGCAATTCCGTAAAAAATATCTGCAGGGATGGTTTCGAGCAGACATACGCCAGGGCTGGCCTCATACAGGAGACATTGTTGCACAGCAGGAAAGCACTGTGTTTATCCCCACAAATGTTTACTCTGCTTCAGCGATTAAAATGTTACAAACGGAGAGCAGAGAGCATTTTGCTCCTTTCTTTTCTACCGCCCCCCTCTGGGCACAGAACCCCATGCTACAAATGGCATCCATTTTATTGCACAACATGCTTTCTGGCTAACCAAACTCCTTGCTGTCTGATTGATGAGGAGGCTTGACTTGACTTCCCCATCTGTGTTAAAACCAGATGACCTGCAAATGCTGTGACGCTTGATAATTCTAGTGCATCTGTTGGCCTTTATGTTCTTATTTCCATCATAGGTAGAGCTGAAAAGGTTGTTTGAGTGGAAATGGTCATCCAGCAGATTTGCAGGATACGAACTGCTTTTCAGGCAGCAGGCCAGCCCAAGAATAAGCAGGGTTCAAAGAAGAGCATGGGTGGTCTGAGAGCAAGCAGAGTGATGCCAGAGGAGGTAGGAAGAGGACCGGTGGGGTAGGGGTGGCTGGAATCAGCTTGACTGATTGATTTATAAAATATAGCACCCACTGCCATGGCACGCGAAGTGCTTTACCTATATAATGCAACTTTTAATCCTCACAACCCTGTGGGGTAGGTTAAGGCTGAGAGAATATTGTGACTGGCCCAAGGTCACCCAGTGAGTTTCTGGCTAAGGCGAGACTTGAACCAGGGTCCCTACCTTCCGATCTAAGTACTGTGCATTTAGCCATTGCCAGCCAAATTGGAATGGTGATCAAAATTTTGATCGGAATAGCAAAAACAAACAAAAACTCCGATCAGAATTCTGATTGACTGATTTGCACATTTGCAAAATGGCTGGCATTTTGGTCATTTTCTGCATACACAAAGCAAACAAAAATTTTCTTTTGACCAATTCCGGTGAAACAGAATCAGAACATTTGTTCATTCATTCCCATCTCACATTTGCCAGAATGGATTGAACAACTGGTTTCTGTCAGTAATGGAATGCAGTCGAAAACAAAATTTCACCCCTATGGTGGGGTGACGAGATGGTCTGGCTCAGCTTCTCTGTGGTTTCAGGCCAGCCTTAAGGCAGCTGACCAAGAAACCCGGGGTGTGGAGCAAGTCTGTAAGTACACCTGTAGGGAGGTAGGTGTGGAAAAAAAACTCCCAAAACATGGGACATGGCCAGAGTGTGGTCATGGTGTTGAGGAGTCAGCTACCACCCCTAGGGCCCCATGGATGGTTCCTTCCTTGGTTCCTTACAGAAGCTAATAATGGAACTCAAACTCACCATTCCCCCCTTTCCCTGCAACCCACCATGCAGGTGGATGACACATACACAGCACCTGAACTGCAGAAGGGTTACATCAAAGGAGCATATCAAGCCGAGAGTCAATTTGTATGCTGGGAAAAAAAAACAAAAACCAAGTTGAATCTATAGCTACTGCATACTGACATCTCACCATTATTTTATAACCACCTCACGACCTTACAAAACAGGGATTTAGGAGAAACACAGCACCGTTTTAACAAGCTAAATTTCCTGTCACACACAGAGTTGATTCCTGTCAGTGCAACACTCATTTTCGTCTGATTAAGTCGCTGTGATGAACTTCAGAGTTTAGACTGCCCTTGAGCCTCACATCTATCTGATCTTTAATTCGACTACCCGCTCATTTCTTGCTAAGCACACAACTCTGAGTCCCACCGGAGCAGCCTCGTTCAGGCTCTACATCAATATGCTCAGCGCTGAATTCATTTCTGCAGGGAGCCCAGTAAATCTGAACTTTCCAAAATCATTTGGCCCCCATTACTGGTAAGCACTGCTCTTAAATAGGTTGTAACTCCAGCTAATAGGCTCCATAATCATAGCTGAATTGAACAAAAGGGTCCAGTACAGGCTGTCATCAGTCATTTTTATTCCCAATCAACTACATTGCATAGAAGGGAACTTTTTACACTTCTGCTTGCTTCAGAGCCTCGTTTTCTCTGAATATAGAGGGGGTTTTTATTGAAAAAGAAAGTCAAAGAGCTTCCAAGGACATCAGCAAAGTCCAACATAGTTGGAAGAAATACAGCTCATCACCTGTTGGCCTTGCAAGGACTGTAGATGAATCCTTGCACGGTAAAGACCAAAGTCTAGAAGTACCCCAGCAGCCACTGTTGCCTGCAGCCCATAACAGATAATTATAACCTTTAATCTCTGGGTGGGGCTTATAAAAGGAAGAGGAAGCACCCCATAAAGGTGGTATTCTGAAAGAAGCAGCAGTAGCAACACCAGTTTAGAAGACTGGTAAAGGAGCACTTCCTAGAGAAGGCACCATTGACCTCACAGAGAAGAATTCTTCCATAGGAAGGCAAGTGTAGAGCTTGTGATAACCCTGTGACCATACTCTGAACTACAGGTTTGTTTAGAGATTTGCTGTACCCTATAGTGATTGATGGCTTCCATGAAGGAGGCTTTGTAGAATCACAGAACAGTAGAGTTGGGGACCTCTGGGGCACCCTGATCTGACTTTAATTTTTCTAAAGGTACGGTCTTTTCCCCTCCCACTTGACAGTAGCCCCAAAGGGGATTTGAATGCAAGACATTTGGCTCTCTAGACAAGAGTCTTACCTCTAAACCAACAAGTCACACTTATCTGAGGCACAGGGAGGAAGTCAGGAGTCTTGAGGCAGAGCATATGGGAAATAAGTTTTTATTAATCAGAGGATTTAATCAGACAGGGTTTAGAGTCTCTCTGATGTCTGGTGGAGATTACTCCTAGAAGTGTCAGTGCATCTTTTTTCATGTAGATCCATAAGGAAAGCTAGACACTACTAATAAACATGGTGCTTAAAGAGGTATCATCCTCTCATGCCATACACAATACATGGTAAAGGAGAAAGAAAAGGCTCCAATTTATTGAAAGATTAAACAAGGCTAACAGGCTGGCTCCTTCAGCAACATAATTCCAGCAGACTCATCCATTAGAGATGGCAATAAGATGGAGTATGAAGACAGAGGACAAATGTTTTAAGATGCAAAGGAAAAGCCCACCTAATGAAAAATCCTGATGCGGAGAGCCGCACCCTCCACTGTTCAAAGAGAACTGATTTGTCATTAAACCCAATGTAAATCAGTGACAACAGCTCCTTATATCTTGACCACATTTCCACAAAGGCAAGGCTCTGCGATATTGTTTCGCCCTGCTAAGAAAAGGAAGACGTCATCTAAATCTTATCACCAAAATTGATAGTGTTTACTTAAAGCTTATTCCAGCTTTGCTGACTTCAACAGATATTGAAGTCTCTCATAAATCTATTTCAACTTGATTTTTTAAAGAAAAATTTCTCTCTCTCTCTCTTTTTGTTCTCTTCAACATTTTCTCTGGCCTTTCTGATCTATATCAAAAGACAGAAGACCAGATTCTTGTTTGTAAATTTCTCGATTCTTCTCTGCTATCAGCTGCAAAAACCTGGTATAAAAATGCATAAGAAATAAAGTTTAAACAGAGAGAGAAACTTGGTTTATCTTTTCTTCTCTGTTCTATCTTCTTTCTTTTGTAAGGCTGTAGGGCCAGTTTTAATGTTCATCATATTCTATACAGGATAGACTTCCACAAAAGCCTATGGCAGGGGAGCTGCTTGGATATATTAGCTAGAAACAAACACAGCCCACCCCCGTGTTGCTACTCATTCAGCTGACTCTTTCTGAAAGCGGGAAAGATTATGGCTGTTTTTTAAGCAGGACGTGCCCACGCAGGTCCACCCATCCCCCACCCAACCAAGTGCCCATCTGAAGGTAGCATGGGTGGGTACACATGCCCGTGACCCAAGTGTGCCCACGCATGAAGTATCAGGGAAAATCCAGGATGCTCCATGTGGACAGGTCACACACTGATCCTGGCCGGTTTGATTCCGCAACCCCCAACTCCCTGGATGCGTATGGGTGCTTCCATGTGGGGCACAAGGACCCACCTCCAGTCATCCCCATTTAAAAATGGCTCATGTCTTTCCGGCCATTGCAACTACTTCCTATTAAGATCCGGACTTGGGAAGACCTCAGTAGAATATACACAAAGCCCTCACTATAACACCCTTCCTTATAACATGATAGGAGGCATGGCTCCCAACCTGCAAACACAAAAACAGTACTCATCTAAGAGCCCTTTGATCTCAGGGAAAAAAGTACAGAGGTTTGTGATGGGACTCACCAGACTTGCACTGTCTAAGTGAATGGCCCTTTACATCCACTCAGAGAAATGTCCCTGCCATTCAAGAACCTGATGATTCATTATTGCTTCAATGTTTAGACAAGCCAAGCTTTCTGAATCTTTCCTCTAGAGGGAAAACACTCTAGTTTCTTTGCCTGTCCCTATGACACGGCTCTTCAAAGACAAGCATTTCAGATTTTAGCATTCTTGTTACAGTGGGGCTGATCTGATGCCCTGCGGTTCCCGGATGCAGTCGCAACCCCATGGAAACCGCACACACTTCCATTGTGTGCACATTGTGCCCCGTGGAAACTGTGCTCATGCGCGTGCAGGTGGTGGGCCATGGGATTGGCTCCATTGTGTTGTGGTTATAACGCAATCTGAGGCATGGGAGCTAAATGTTAGAATGAGGTTGAAATACAGGAAGTTTGCAATATAGGAAATTTATTAATCAAGACCCACTTTTTCCTCGCCGCCTTTCCCAATGCCTGCTAGTCGTTCCCCATATACTTACTGTCTGCCCTCCTCTGCAGACTGCTGCCACCAACCTGATTGTAACCAACCCAAGCACAAGCACCTGAGACTTCGCATCCGCCTGAAAGTTTGTTTGTCTTCTCCCCTGTCTCTTCCACTTTCCCCTCTCCCTGTCTCCCCCTCCTTGTCTTTTAGATTGTAAGCCACAGGCAGGGAC
>QEPC01007512.1:15817337-15844282 GCA_003113815.1 Sphenodon punctatus
TTTTTTTTAAACAAAGCAGGACAGGAAACTCTCTCTCTTTACAACAGCTTACAACTTTTGGAAACAGAACAAAATAGCCATGAGACAGTAATAAAAAGTTTGAAAAGAGTAATGTATACCTAAACAGAATGAAACATGATTATATATAATTTTCACATGAGACTGCAGAGAGAGAGAAAGAGAACACAGAGGAGTTTGTTAAGGACCAGAATGCTGAGTCAGACCTTCAACTTTAGGAATGTAAAAGAGTCCACCATTAGAGATCAAATTGCGCCGGGCATTAGGGATACAAACCTCAGAATAAGACTTCTAGACGATCTTGAGCTCACTTTTGAAATATCAATCAGAAATTGCCAAACAACGGATTACAAATGCCAGGCTGAAGAAGGAAGCTGAACTAGACAGGATTGCAAAGCTACAGGTACCCAAGGCAATGCACAAGCAATCCAGAGTACAAGACTTCACAATGAAGCAGGCTAGCAGAGGCCAAAGGAAACTGCCTGAGGAAACCACGGTCAGCTGCATGTGCTGTGGAGGTAATCACAAACCAATGCAATGCCCTGCATTTGGGAAGTACTGCAACAAGTGCAAAAGATTGAATCGCTTTGCAAGAGTTTGCAGGAAGGTGCAGAATGCACCGTGCACAACACAAGCATTAGCAGGTGCGATAGCATCACAGGTGGGTTAGCACTGCCGCCATTTTGGTTAAGAGCAGTGGCCATTTTCTCATGCACAAAATGGCCCAGCAACCATTTTGTGCATGCACAATGATTCATTATTATTATTGTTTCTCGCTGAGAACTCATGCTGGCACCGAGATCTCGATCCCAGTGCTCAATATAGTGAGAAATGCTCGTGAGCACCAGTTTAGCTGCTTGTTTCACCCCTACTCACAAACTGTTGTGCCCAACACACAATAAGTGTTACAACTTAACACAACCAACAGTGGTAAAGAGAGACATAATAAGCAGAATACATGAGGGGCATGTGGGCATTGAAAAGTGCAAAAGACGAGCAAGGGATGCTCTATATTGGCCCAATATGAATGTTGACCTAGAGGAAGCTGTAAAGGCTTGTACAACATGCCCGAAGTACAGATCAGCACAAAGAAAAGAGCCTATGGTGGGCATGGAAGAAGCATTAGCTCCTTAGTATCAAGTGGGTATTGATTTATTTGTGCATGCAAGAAGAAATTACGTAGTAGTGGTGGATTATTATTCTTACTATCTCCAGAAATTGCTTTGCTAGAAAGCAGAATGGCAAATCGTGTCATTACTCACATAAAAGTCGATTTTTGTCAGACATGGAATTCCAGAAATCATGAGAACAGACAATTGGCCTTAATTCAAATGTCTTGATTTTAAAAGGTTTGCAAGCAAATATGGGTTCCAACACAGCACTTCTAGTCCTAAATAACCCCAATCCAATGGGTTGGTAGAGAATGAGGTGGAAATAGTGAAAAAGCTGTTGAAAGAAATTCGAACACAGATCTTTAAGACCTGGAACTGGTAAATTATAGGGCAGTACACATGAAGCATGCATTGTCTCCAGCAGAAATTTTGTCTAGTAGGAAAATCAGAACCAGGGTGCCAAATCTTGTTGATGATGATAATGATGCAATTGAAAAGTATGACTTGGAAGCATTTTAAAAATGGGACAAAATTAATCAAAAATGGTACTATGACAAGGGGTTCCAAGGGAGTTATCATGGCTGCACAACAAGGATATTTCTGATGGCCAAACATGAAAGCAAAGAGCACTAGAATCCCATCAAGTAGCTCCTAGATCCTATCAAGTGGTCACACCTGAAGGACAGGTGCTAAGGAGGAATAGATGACATTTACAGCTCATAAATGGGAGGGAAAAAAGCAGCACCACAAGATTCACCAAACGAGACAGAATTAACAACTAAGCAACAAGATTCTGAAAAAGAGTTTGGAAATGAGACAAAAGTAGACACACCTGCAGAAGGAAATGAAACAAGAACTAAACAAATAAGAACTGAGAATGCAGAAATATTGTAAAAAAAAGATCAAGACAACACACAAAACGTTTTCAGACGGACGTGGGGCTGCCCACCCCTGGAGCTGCTCCAGGGGTGCACCTTCATGTCTGTCCGCTCCCAACCCAGCCTGAGTCTGGATCAGATGGACCTGGTGGGTTCTCCCACACGGCACCCATTCCCCGCCACACACACCATAGAGTTGTGGGCTAGAGCATCTGCAATGTTTTGGGGTCGCCCAAGGCAATGGCTGGCTGGAAGTGGAGCAGCAGCATGGTTCCACGCATCAGACAGACCACCGTTCCGCTTTGGGCCAGTGCCCCGAGTTTGGCTGGCCTGCTCTGAGATGTTCCGGAGCCTGCTTCGCTTAAACATCTGGCAGGGCTCCTTTAAGATGGATGGATCACCCAGGGGAGAAGTGGGCTGGTGCAGCCCATCTGTCTAAAAGCACCCAAAGACTAATTGAATCATGTTAGAGCTGTACCTCACCTATAGGTTCACTAGGGGTAATTTCAGACATTACAAAAACGTCTTTCACCACAGCGGGTCCCCTGTGGTGGCGGCGTTCCCATGAACGTCTGTTTGACCCCCCCGCCAGATGTTCACCACAGTGAATCTCTGGGGGGGGGGTCAAACCTAACTATGATTCTGTAGGTGAGGCCGGTCTCACCTCCAGAATCGTGGTTAGCTTGGCCACGATCTGGAAAGGGGCAAAAGTAACGTCAGGTACCTTGCCCCGGTCCAGAATCATGTCCCTACGGGTGGCCTACCCGTCTCCCTGTGGGCGGCCGGCCGAGGGAGCGTGTGGGGGGGGGGGCAGGGCTGAGCGGCCGCACGTTGCACAGCCCCGCCCCCTCCCCGAACCCTGGTAGTGATCAGGCCAACACGTCTAAAGGACGGACGGACCAATCCTAGACAGATCCCGGTCCAGGATTCAGCGTGGCGGGCCAAACAGCCCGTCACATCTGAAATTACCCTAGGTTACAGAGTGCTTGCTTGTGCTATATAGGGATATGTTTGCTGTAAAAGGAGATGATGTATGGTACCTAAGAGCTCTGTTTGTAAGTTGCTAAATGTGGTTATATTTGCCAGGAATTTTGGAGGGAACTGCAGAAACTAGGCTGAGAGGAGCCAGTGTTCTTGCTGACTCTCGCTGAAAGTGAAGGTTGTAGTTTGAGCTAGCTTAGACCCCTTTTACACGAGATGGACCCACACATGCGCATGCAGATCCACTGCATGTGCATGTGTGGTGGTCGCCTGTGTGACTGCCGCGGTGGATGTACGCAGGTGTGCATGCGTGCTCCCGCGACCCACCCATCATCCATGCATGGAGCAACCTGTGGAAAGGCAGGTCGCTCCCTGCATGTAGTTGGGTGGAGATGGGTGTGCGCACCCATCTGCACCCTCACCCCACCCATTGCCCCTGCAGTGGTGCTCCACCCACCGCACACCGACCTGGCACGCCCCTCCTGCCCATTTAAAAAGGGCCTCTAATAAATTATTTTATATTTGTATTAAAGTCTGACTCTCTGGTTTCTGAAGAACACCACCATCCCTGTCAACGCTCAGCCTTTCTTGTTAGCCCCCCACTACTAGAGGTAGCTGTAGCAGTGCATGCCCACCACAGATGCTCCAGGGCCACGTGGTTTTGAGTAGACCTAAAATGAGTACCGGGGGGTGGGGGTGGTGGTAAACCTGCTGAATATACCATACCCAAACTGAACATGGTGTTTCGCGTAATAACCGATCTCTGTTTTGTCAGATATTCGTTTTGGTTATTCCATTTTGGTTGATCCGTTCTTTAATCATTTTTGTTATGTCATTTCGGCACTATTAGCTCTAGTGCACATGTGCAACTGACAAAAATAATATAACCAAAAGAACCTTCAAATCCCACCTAAAAACCTACCTCTTCCATCAGGCTTCCCCTAACTCCCATAGATTGTTCATTTATGCTTCTCCTTCGACCCCCTTCTTCCCCTTGTAATTAATCTAGGCACTTGCAGCCCCTCAGCTTCTTAAATGTATATCTGTTTCTCTCTCTCTCCCCCCGGTCCCCTTGTCTCGCCTCCTTTGTCCATCCTGGATTGTGACCCCCCCTCAGGGCAGAGACCTAGTGCAAACCATGGCTGTTCCATGCAAGGCTTATTGTCGGTGCTAGATGAATAATGAATAATAATGCCACAGAAGTTGAGAGATTTTCACCAACATAAAAAAGTTAACCAGACTGTGGAGAAAGCAAATACGGCCATGAAGAAATGTCTCCAATACGTTCCCCCTATGCCTGGAACTGCCACTCTGAACACATTTGCTCTTCTCCCTCCCTCCCAAACTTCAAATCCATCCTGGAAAACCTGGATTGTCCATCAGGCTTTCCCTAGCTTCTCATCCCCTCAGATTGCTCGTAGATTCCTTCAGGGGCCCCTTATCCCCCATAAATAAGCACGTGCACCTGCAATCTCGCAACTTCCTGAATGCGTCCTTGTCTCTCCCTTACGTGCTCCTCTCGTTTGTCTGCTCTCCCTCGTCTCCTAGATTTTAAGCCCACCAGGGCAGAGACTTGTTTCTAATTAAGCAATGCACCTGCTAGGTACATTGCTCGTGCTATAAATATACAGCATCATCGACATCATAACCAGGGGCACATGTTTTCTGCATTTTCTCCATTGAGGGCTCAAAAGGCAGTGAACATGGCTCCCTGGGCATAACTGTATCCATATGGCGTAATGACCTGATAGTGTACAAATGCAAAATCAAAATGAAATTTCTTCTCTGAAGGAATTCAGAAAAACAAGAGACAAAGAATCTCGCTATAAAGCCCAACATCTTGAACATGTTCACCAACAAAAGTCGGTCCAATAAAATGGACCATTCATCCTAACTACTTTGTCTCCTGGCTCATATTGGGGACCAAGACAGCAACCACGTTCTAAACAACAATGGAAGAAATTCACACGAAGGCTCAGTGGTCCCAACACAGTGTCTCCTTGAAAGCTATGCAGTCACAGTGAAGGGAGTTTGGAGGGTGTACCTACAGCTTGTCGACGTCTCCACAAAGGAAGTGCATCTGGCAGTCAGCAGGGGTAATGAAGACTACAGGGATAACGCTAGTGAGGATTAAGGTGCATTGGCCGTGACACGCTTCGTTGTGCAGACCCCTGTGTGTAGATAACCAGCATTGCTAACCTCTTGTGTTCATGAACTTTACACATATCAGTGAATTTGCTATAAAGAAGGGAAAAAAAGAATAAGGGGGAAAGAGAAATGTACGTCGCTGATACAATTTGACTCCATCTTCCTTAAACAATATGTGACGGATTTGCGATGCGGTGTTGCATGAAAGGAGGCCTCATTTTCTACAAATGCCTACAAAGAGAAATGATAGGGCTCTGCAATCCAGCCTTGCGTATTCCAGTAGGAATAAAAGCTTCCCTACCACCCCTCTCCCCACTTTCATCCAAATGCTTTCATCCAAATGCTGATTGGATAAACTTTGGCTTTTATCTGCATCACTTTGATTCATTTATGAATGAATCCCCCCCATTCTGTCCCCCCCCCTAGCAAAAGAATCTAAAAATTACAGACGACAAGTCTAAAAGGTGAAGGTGCATTAGAATAATAACAATGATAAATAAGGGTAAATGAAAGGATGTCTCCTGTTTACATTTCATATTATTTCACAGCTAAAATGCTTACCACAATTTTAACTGTGACATTCTTCCTTTAGCTGGTTACGGTTTTGAAGTAATAATACAAAATTCATTTCATCTCTCTCCTTTTTCCTCCCCCCCCTTCCCCAAGCCTGGCTCTTTTATACATAACATCAGGCTTGTCATATCTGAGGAATTATTAAAATAAGACGAAGCCTGCTGTATCTGAGCAGAAAAGCTTCTTTGAGCTAGCATCCTCCGGAGAGAAGCAAGCTCAATCTCATTAGCTGGCGCTGAGAATCGTCCTAGCCACTAGGTTCAAGGTGATGAAAGATTAGGGCGTTTGGCCTCAGCTCATTTTGCATGCGGCGCACATCCCTCCCTGCCCGTGAACACAAAATTACATTGAACCTGGGGAGTCTAACTCCATTAATTTTAAATGGAAGATTAATTTAACAATATGCGGCAGATATTTGTTACAAACCTATCATGTAAAAGTGATGGTTAGCAATAAATTGTGGTGACTCATACTGGCCGGTAGCCCTGGCTCAAATAAATCAGAAGGCATTTACACATAATTGCTGTTTTTAAAGACAGGGATAGGGGAGATGTATTTCTTTGATGAAAGACTGGGTAACTTCATTCAAGGAAACAGCAGTTGATATGAAAGAAACAGCATCTGTTATAGGAGACATTTTGCTATTAGGGTTTTAGGTTCCTTTTAAGGATTGCAATCAACAACTATCTTTAAATGGATTTTTAAAAAATATCTATAAGATTTTATTTTCAAAGGATCATTATTGATTTCAACGAAGGAACTGTAACAACCACCACCCAGAGAAGTAATTCAGAAGGGATATGGAGTAGGAGAGAGTAGAGGGCAAATCTGTAGCTTGCAAAAAACCACATTCTTCTAGAAACAATAAATGTGAGGCTGTTAAAACAGAGTCTTTGATAAAGTATGGGGTCTACAACTAGGTGCAGTTTAGCCGTGGCTTAATTTTCTAAAGCCGGCACCTTTCTGATCCCTGAATGATAGAATTGGTCTGCCTTCTCTCACCTCCCATTTAATATACTCATCCTTTGTCTTGACTTTTTTTTTCTTGTATTGATTGAAAGGTGGCAGTAGCTGTGTATGATGATGACTAGTCTCTCTACATATAATTCCATTATATATAAAAAAAAAAACCTCCGGTTTACAGTAATAGTTAAGGCTCTTGCAAATTCAATCATGTGTTAAAAAGCATGGAAATTGCAAGTTTAGGCTCCTGCCTTAACTTGCGTGCCACGTATGCAGTAAAGACGTTGTACAGTCTCACATATCATGCTTGATTCCAACTTAGGCTCCATGCCCCCACACTTTGCATTGGTCTTTCATCCCCAATCCTCTTCCTCTGCAGGTTGGGGGCAACACTGAAGCTCGGGAATGGAGGGGGTGAGGTACTTTACTGAAGAGATAACGATTTGAAAAATAACGTCATTGTGTTACGGGATGAAATGATAGTACATTGAAGTACAAAGAATACAAGGTTTACGAAACATCAATAACTGAGACACACATCACTGAAAAAGAAAACCCACCAAAAAAATGAAACAAACACACCCTGCACAGGAACCCCCAAAACCAAAAGCAAATCAAACCTATGACAAATAGGTTACAAGTCAGAGGATACACATGATATCAGATTTGCCATAATAAAGTAGCATTGTGTTCTGATTTATTCACTACTGTCAGAGAAAGAATAAGCCAGGGAGTGTCCTTTAATTTCAGAGCTCCACAGAACACAATTGGGTATCCCTTCATTTCAGGGCCTCAGTTAGACAGTAAGTGATCTTCTTGACTTCATAAGCCAACTTCATGGTTGTTTCTTTAATATTCAATCAGCACTTTGGTAGCACCTTGTTAGGAAGATACACACTGTATATGTATTAATTGCATGGGCACACAAACCACGTAACTTGGTTGGGCTTCTTGAAATAATTAGATCAGGCTGGGCATCCTTACTCCAACCAGCACAGTCACGCTCATACTGGTCTCACTGCGTTATCTATTCTGATAGATTCTAGATCAGATACCATATTAATCCACCATTGGATGAAGGCTTCCTGAAGTTGCACCTCTCTTGCTCTATTCCAGTGGTTCAAAAATGGTGCTCTGTGGACTACTGGTAGTCAGCAATGACAGGGTGGTAAGTTGTCCACAACTGATCCATTTACCCAAACATACTTCCAGAAAAACAGGCTTTGGTTCCTGCTGATGATGTTGTCCAGCCATATCTACATGACACTGGGGAAGAGTGACTGCAATGGGCGTGGCTAGTCCATGCATATTATGGTTACCTATTGACACCTTTCTCCCACCAGCAGTGCTAGCCATAATGCTACCCAAGGCCACTGGGTCTGTGCAGCTGTGGTCATCTCACAATGAGCATGTTCTGTGACCATGTATTGCGAGTGCATGGTCTGCAAGAAAATCTGACAGTGGCCAGTTGCCCTATGGAGTTTTGGGACCATGCTCTATCCTGTCCTTTCGAGCCAACGGAAGAAACATATGCTGAACTCTCTCTTTAGCAACTGTAGCATGATCAGAGTGAAGAAAACCCAAGGACACCAGATGCTTTTAGTGCCAGTAGGAGAACAGGGGGAGAGGCCTAAGCTATCTTCATTGGAACCAAGAAGGTAAAGGGTCTGACTACAATCTCAGTCAATCTAGAAAGAAAGTTTACATCTCATTACCTCAGAAAGCACCAAGCTTGTCAGTTCTCATGCACATTGCTGAGGTGCCTCAGACCCAAAAGAAGCAACAACAACAACACTAAATACCTGCTAAATGCGCCATTTAAATGAGAGGAACGTTTAAAAATTCATCTGGAAGAAGAAAGCAAAAGGCTTGTATCATTTTCTTTCCCCATATCTTTTGGTTCAAAAGCTTCATTCTGTGTAGCCAGCACTGAAAGAGCTTAACAACTTCATCTAGGTCCCTTGAAAAACTAAGAGAAACTCCCAAGGTACCCTTGCCTTCCCATGTATGCCCATCTCAAGCCAAAAGACTAGAGATGAAAGTGGGTATCCGCAAAACAGGTATACCTATTGAATTTACGGTACCTGAATCGACCCAACAACATTGGGTACCAACTGGTACCTGATTGTGAACTGATTTGGGTTTCTGATGTCCTGGAATGTCAAATTCCGGTCCCAGAATGTTGACTTCTTGTATCTATTTTTTAAAAACTTTTTTGTCAATTTACCAACTTCCAACACCTATTTATTGGTTTTCTGTCCTGGAAAGTCAACTTTCAGTCCCAGAAAATAGACTTCTGGTTCCAATTCTTTAAAATTTCTGTCCTGATTTTTCAGTGGACCTGATATACCGATTGGTAATTGGAAAAATCAGAAAATCGGTAACAGTAAACAGTAAAAATTACTGATTTTTCTAGTATCCGGATACCTGATGTGGTACCCAAAAATGCAAATATTACCTGTGAGTACTAAATTGAGTACCCATTTCAGCCCTACACAAGACAGCTGGTGGAAGAGTTTGATAGTGTCAGACTTCCATGCAAATTACTTTTTTCCATCTTTAAACCTTGCCTGGAAGTGGAAATCTTGACAAGATGTATGAATGTAACTTGTAGCTTCAGACCTACTAGATACAAGGGGATGATATGGTTTCTGCATTGCACATCCTAAATTTTTAGCCTTCTAGTTTCATACAAAAGTGCTGTTGTGTCCAGTTTACAATCTCGTAAAGACCTTTGTGACTGATCTAGCTCCTAGTGAAGCCAATGGAAGATTTAAGTGGATTAAACTCTATAACCTGATATATAGCATTCAAAGGCTAGATGTCCCATTCCATTAGTCAGGGCCCAAGCGGTGTAATTTTTTTTTAACACCATAACAACTCTCTCCATCTTTTACACCTCAGATCCATGCTTTTGCCAAGTCCTGTTGCTTCTCCCTGCCCAATATTGCAAGAATCCAGTTATGCCTTACTGTTTCTACCGCCAAATCCCTAGTTGATGCTCTAGTTATCTCTTGCCTTGACTACTACAACTTTCTCCTCACTGGTCTCCCGTGCTCTGACCTTGCCCCTCTCACTTCTGCTCAATGCTGTGCTGCCAAGGTCATCCACCTTGTCCACCGCTTTGACCATGTCAAGCCCCTCCTCTCTGCCCTACCCTGGTGGCACCCTCTACCTGAACATATTCAGCACAAACTCCTTGTCTTTACCTTGAAGGCTCTTTGTGGCCTTTCTCCCCCATATCCTCTGATCATGTTTCCCACCTCACTTCTCTGTCACCACCCTCACCTGCTTGCGACTCCCTTGCTCCTCAAACTGTATTCCATGCCTGGAACTCTTTCTCCGAATACATTTGTTGGGTTCCCTTCCTCCCAACCTTCATATCCCTCCTGAAAACCTACCACCTCTGTCAGGCTTTCCCTAGCACCTCATCCCCACACACTCGCCATGGATGCCTCCTCTTCCCTCCTTCATTCAGAGACCATGAATAAGTTAAGCATGTGACTTCTCAACGTCATGTATGTACCCTTGTCTCTCTCTATGTTCCCCTCTCCCTTGTCTCCCTGCCCATGTCTTTCTTAGATTGAAAGACCCTTGGCGTAGGAACCTGTCTATAACCATTGAATGTACAGTACCAGGTCCATTGCTTGTGTTATATAAATAATAAGAATAAGAAGCACTGCCATACTAGGTTAGTTAGCCCAGCGTCTTCTCTCATACAGTGATGAGTACAAGATGCTGCAGGGTAACATGTTGTACGTAAGTGCAAACTTGTTCATTGTGAACCTTAATTAAATGTGTTGTGTTTTGTTTTTTTAATCCCTCGCAGCTTAAGCACGCAAATGTCACTGGATGTCAAAGGGCCTTTGGTGTCTGTGTGACTGGATTGAATGTTTGATTCTTAAAACTTTAGATTGTTCTCAGATCCGTGGATGAAAAGCGCTCCATAAATACAAAGTTAGTATACATCAAAGCAGAGACTTTTGCTCCATCTCAAGGAATCACAGTGCACAAGGAACCTGTGGGACTCATTCCCAAGGGATGTTGTGAAGGGCGATAGTATAACCGGGTTCCAAAAAGGATTAAACTCATGGAGGACAGGTCCGTCAACGGCTATTGGGAGATGAAACCTATGATTGCCAGGAGCTGTGAGTGAACAAAAAAGAATGGAACATTTCATCTATGCCTCGTTTTGTGCGTTGCCCCATCTGGTATTGGAGACAGGATACTGGGCAAGACAGACCCACTGTGGCAGCTTTTATGCTCTTCCATGGTAGTGATTTTTCTGTGTAATAATTGTACCAGCCAACCATGCAGCACAAAATATAGGTCCAGCGGGAAGCATGGATAAATAGAAAGCCCCCTGGATAGACACAAAGAAAGGAACACACTATCCCTAGGTTAATGAATAAAACTAATGCCAAATAATTTCCACTAGGGGAAAAAAAACTGCACTGCAGCTTTAAAATTCAGCCCGACACCCAGTTTGCCAGCAACTGATGCTGCTAACTCATTTTTGCACTTTAATGTTAAATTTCTTATGGGACCACATCACCTAATTAGAAGAATTGATAACTGCACTGTTCCATAATGAGGCCAATACATTTCAAAGTCATTAAAGATAACCAAGGCAATAAGTCTGTGTTTAAGCGGCGCTTCCTTATATTTCACAGCCTGCATGTCGCAAGCACAGGAAAAAGCAATCCCTGTCTAGTCAACTGTAAATGCTGGGTTATTGGAATCTTTAAAATAGGCAGCATGGAGAAAATTACATGGCCAAATCTCCTTTTTCCAGTTAATGAAGAATTAAGACTCCCATTTACCATATTAGAAGGTTCATCAGAGGTCTCTCCTCTCCATAGCTTGTGTTTTAGCAGTGTCAATTTATTTGAGTCTGAATGCAGAAGTGCATGACAGTACATCATTCATAACTGTCACATCTACTTATCTCTCTCATTGTCACACAGCTAACAAAATTCAGGCCATGTTTTGCTGAGTGCAGCCTCTTAAAGGGAAAAGGAATCCCATACCCCATCACAGTAAGATTACTCTATTGTGTCACCCATAACTCAAACTCTCTCTCTCTCTCACACACACACACACACACGGAGATGGCTCTTGTAAACATATGGCAATGGGAAAGCAAGAGACAATGTTTCCCAATGGTAGTCTTCCCCCAACAGTGCACTTGGCTCCGATACCGGGAAAATAACAGAATTCTATAATCAGAAGGGTCCTACATGGCTATCAGATTGCCTCCTCCCCTACGTTCCATCACAATGCCCAAAGTCAGCTGGGGGAACCCTCTTGCAAGGTACGTCTCTTTACCAGGTCCTTAAGGCAAGGGCACTCAAAGAGGCATTCTCGGGGATTGCTCCACCGCTCTGGAGTTCTATTCACCTGGAGGTTCAGCAAAGGTCGAGCCCAAGCATTGTAAAACCTACCTGCTTGGCCAGCCATTTGGCCAGTGGTGACAGGGTTTGAGTTAATCCACATTTTTATAATGGAGTGCAGAGAACCAGCACTGATTTGTGACCTGGTTGAATCTCCGCAACCCGTACCTCATAGGGTTGTTATGAGGATTAAGAATCGAGTTAATTAGTTAGGTTTTAACGCTAGTTAGCTGTTAATTTTACAGTTAATAAATTTTTGTTGTTGTTATGATTATTATCAGCATTTAATAATAATTTAATAATTTAATAATAATTTAGCATTGTAAGCTACCCTGAGCCTATTGGATACGGTGGGATTAAAAAAATATCTAAGTTTTAGCTACAATCATTTTATGCATGCGCACTATATGTCAGACAATATTTTGGGATATGTCCTCAGCAGACAGAGATTGTGAGATTGATAAAATCTCTGGAAATTAAAAACCGAAGGCAGATGCCCATTTAAAACGGCTATTTTCCTGCCAAACTGGAAGAACTCTTGATTGGGCAACAGGTCTGGCTGATTTTGCTGTACTCTTATTCTTAAAGCCTTGTTCCAGGGTCCCTGATGCATCAGAGAGATCATTTCTACTGTAATCGGTGATGACGGCTGAGAACATCTGGAAGCTTCTTTGCATCCTTCAGTAGTATGGTATTAGCTGGAAAGGAGGGTCAAAGGCCCGATTACGTAGGGTTTGTGTAGCCATACCTTTAATTATTGTTTTTTGAATTAGGATTTCATTTTCTTTGCCTATGAACTTTGAGACTTCATGCCAAAGCCCACCAAGTAAAACTTTAAAGTCAAAAAGGGCTTCCTTTATAGTACTTGATATCTTTAGTTTCCTCTGTCATAGCAGAGATCAACTGAGGCAAAAGGGTATCTTTTGGGGGATGTAGACTATTATGGGTAGAAGTACTTGTTCTGTTATTCAATAAATAACAACAACATTATCATCATCCCAGGAAATCTATTCCCTTGTGGCATGGGCCTTGCATATGATGAGTAAGCTGGTTCAGTATTAACAACAGCAGTAGCTATACGTGTATTGTCCTCATCACTGCTACAAATCTCATTAGTTTCACCTGAGATTTGGTTTTAAAATATTAGTAGTTTTGGCTTAAATTTTTTTAGTAAACTTGGTATAAACAGGGGCAAGACTTCCTGCTTTAGCAGGGCAACTAACTGATGAGCTACACTGCTTGCACTAAAATATGATCGTTTTCCAATGTAGCCATGTCAGAATTAACAATATTTTCTAAAAGAGAAAATCTATTGCTAGATTTATTTATTATTATTATTATTATTATTAGACATTTATATAGCGCCAGTCGTGTGACCTGGTGCTGTACAGAACACAGAATTAGACGCGGTCCCTGCCTGTGGCTTACAATCTAAAAGACAAAGGGGGGGAGACAGGGAGAGGGGACAGTGGGAGAGACAGGGGAGAAGACAAACAAACATTCAAGCGGATGTGAAGTCTCAGGTGCGTATGCTTGGCTTGGTTACAAAGAGGTTGGTAGCAGCAGTCAGCAGAGGAGGGCAGACAGTAAGAGTAAGGGGAAAGACTAGCAGGCATTGGGAAAGGCAGCAAGGAAAAGGTGGGTCTTGAGGAGGGATTTGAAGGAGCGGAGGGAGGAGGCAAGGCGGATGTGGGCAGGGAGGGAGTTCCAGGCATGGGGGGCAGCGAGGGAGAAGGGTCGAAGGCGGTTAGGTGAGCAGGAGAAACGAGGGAGAGTGAGGGAGGGGACAGAGGAAGAGCGGAGAGCGCGTGCAGGAGTGCGTAGGGAGATTAGGTCCGAGAGGTAAGGGGGAGCTTGGTCGTGGAGCGATTTGAACGTGAAAACCAGGAGTTTAAACAGGATACGTTCAGGAAGGGGGAGCCAGTGAAGAGAGAAGAGGAGAGGCTGCACATGGTCGAAGCGACGGGCAGAGTGAATGACCTTGGCAGCGGAGTTTTGGATTGCGATAAGGGGGGACAGGTGAGAGCGAGGGAGGCCAGCAAGGAGGAGGTTGCAGTAGTCGAGGCGAGAGATAACCATGGCATGAACAAGGATTTTGGCCGAGGAGATAGAGAGAAAGGGGCGGATGCGGGCAATGTTGTGGAGAGCGAATCGGCATGATTTGGCCACAGAGTCAATGTAAGGTTTAAAAGAGAGGTGCGTGTCGAAGATGAAGCCCAGGCTGCGGGCTTGGAGAACAGGACGGATGGTGACCCCATCGATGCAGATGGTCAGGTTAGAGGGAGAGGAAGGGGAGGGAGGAAAAATGAGGAGTTCGGTCTTGGCCATGTTTTTGTACACATTAGATTTGTCTCTCCTAGACCAGAGTTCCATTCTATAGCATGAACTCCCAGGTGATAGTTGCTTGGGAAAGAGAACTTTACTACAGAAAAAAAAAGGGGGGGTAAAGAAAAAACTGTTTGAAGACTCGGTATATCAGTAATTGCAAGCCAGGGCTCAGGGCCTTCAGCCGCAGCCTGCAAGAAACTGCCAATGGTGATCCAGATCAGTAATAACTATGGTGGGTGTTTTCAGATGAACACGAGGCTGCCCACCCCTGGAGCTGCTCCAGGGGTGCATCCCGCATCGTCCACTCCCAGCCCTGATTGGGGCTAGATCAGACAAACCAGGCCGGTTCCCCACACCATAGAGTTGTGAGCTAGAGCATCCACAACAGTATGGTGTTGCCTGAGGCAACAGCCAGCTGGAAGTGGAGCAGCCGTGTGGATCTGCACACCAGATGTACCGTTGCTCCACTTTGGCCCAGTGCCCCGTCCTCCGGCTACTGCCTGAAAGACCCTAGAGTTCTTTTGTACCTGGTCAGGCGACACGGATGGAAACACTCTGGGCTAATGGTCAAGCAGGGCCAGCAGCTCCAAACAGAACAGACCCAGCCTCCCACACAGGTGCACTAACCCCCCTGTTTTTTGTGCATGTACAAAATGGCACCTCCCTGTGCGATGTGATACAGTATGGTGCCCTACTGTGAGGGGGGCTTGCAGTGCTCCAAGACAAAAATGAAATTTGTATCCCTCTTTTGTTGGATTTATTTCTTCTTTCATAATACCACATCTGGAGGTGGCAGACCATGGCTACAACATTTATAACATTCCTGAGTCTTAGGAGGCGGTCAGGCCCAGCCTTAGAATTTGCTAGGGGTGTGCATGTCTCTTTTGTTATTACAATAACGAAAACAAAAATTGTCATTTTCATTATCGTTATTGCAGTAATGAATATGACAAATAATAATAATGAAAATAGAAACGAAAACGACATTTTGTTTTGAAATAAAGGGAAAATACTGAAAAACGTATTTCTGGCTATAACGTTTTTGTTTCTTATTCAATTCTACTAAACAGTGGGGAAGTTGTGCCCCCAACAGAGGGCACTATGTGTACCAAGTTTCAAAAAGATTAGATAAAGGAAACCAATTAAAGAAGCAATTGAATATTGTGATTTTACAAAAAGCTCCATACACACTCATGGCTACATTTTCTTTATCTTCCATCCAATTTGCTTGAAACCACCCAAAAGACTGACAGACACATTCACTGACCAATTACTGCATGCTTCCAGTTTTACAGGACCAATCGGTAGTGGCTTTGAGGCGGACATAGGGGGTGGCCCTCAGGCGGGCATAGAAGGGACATAACTGGGACTTTGGGGATAGCATCCCAGCAATCATGAGACACAGTTTACACATGAAGGCTGGCCAGTTAACATCACAATCATATCCTGCAGCACTGTGACAGAGGACGTAAGAGAATCTATATTGGCTCTTTCCTAAACAGATGCTTCCGACTTCCCAGTAACAAGTGGGGGAGAGATGTTGGGATGGTCACAGCACAGAATGAGGATATTTGGTTCACATTTCTGCTGGCCAATTGGCATCACAAACCAATCTTATACCACAGTGACACGTAAGAGAATCCCTGGCATAGGCTCCTTCTCTGCATATACTGTGCATGCTTATAAGCTTGGGACCCTTTATCACAACTTTCTGATATTTGTCAGAGATGATCATGCAAGTGTGATATACAGCCCTGCCAAATTTCATGTACACTAGTTGGACTACAAAGATGTTACAGTCAGATATATCTTTATAGGTTAATTGCTTATGCCACCAGGACCCTTTATCCAATGCTTCTGAAAGTTGGAAGAGATAGTAAATATAGGGGTATAAATGTGCCAAGTTTAATCTACATTAAATGTGAGACAAAGAAGTTACAGTTAAGAATGTATATGATGATTTTTGCAAAAGAATATAATTCAACTACTTCTACAATTGGATTCCTTTATCCAAGCTTTTTGTAATTTGGTACACTTAATGCCTTCCCATTGGAGGTATAATCCCTCCAAGTTTCAGCCAAATATAATGAAAAAAATAAATAGTTACAGCCAGGAATGTGTTTTCCATTTAAACCAATGGAAAACTAAAATGAAAGCAAAAACGAGAACGACAATTTGATATTTATGAAAACAAGAAAGACAGATTTAAATAACGAAAACAAAAATGACATGGGCCCCTGGTGCACACCTCTAGAATTTGCAGGGTGAAGATTAAATGCAGGGTGCTTAGTGGCCTCTTCTGCTTCCCTGTAGCACTGCCCTCTTGGGGAGGCCTCTCTGCAGGGTCCTAGAGGCAGTCATATTTGTGGCCCCAGTGGGAGGAAGTACAACCCCCACACCCTGCTCTGTGTGGCCCCTATCAGGAGAGAAAAGAACAGGGCCTGGGGCAGCTGCCCCGAGTAACCCTGTGGTAAAGCCCGTCCCGGAGGCAGTATGAATATCTGAGAAACGCCCCTCTCCAAATGCCTGCCTCTGTTCAAGATCTTAGATGGCAGAGGGGTGTGGCGGGCATGGGATTCTACTGGAGTCAATGGGATGCAGAAAGGGGAAATGATTCTGTCCTAAAAATCGGGTTCTCTAAGGCCTTCAGTTTGGAAAAAAAAAACACTTAAGCATCTGCTTTCAGCAAGCCCTAATCAGGGCAGCACCAACTGGTAACTTTAATCTGGTGCTCAAGTCTGGATACTTATCTCAATAAGGATCTACAATAGGGGTGAGGAACCTTTCCCCTCCCATAGGCAACTTTGAAATTTCATACACTCGGTGGGCTAGATAGGGCTTGGCGTGGAGTGCCGAAGTGGTGCATTCTGGATGGGAAAAGGAAAAGAGGGGCCCAGATCATGGATCCATACCCTATCCACGAGCAGATGCTCTCACCTCCTCTCCCTTCTCCTGCCTTTCACATGCTTGAGGGTAGGGATCGGATTCATGGGCCAGAAAGATAGTGGTTCTCAACTTGGGGTGTGTGGAAGCGGCAGAGTAACTAGGTGGGAATGGGTCCTGGTGCAGAAGGTGGAATGCTCCCCCTCCCCCTCCCCCTGCTGCGGCCCTCTAATCCAGTGCACATAAGAATTCTACTTGCAAGTGCCTGTCCCCCATGACATCTGGGCTGTGATATGGCTTCACATGTTATAGCTCTGCCCTTGGGCAGAAAGGATTTTAAGGTGGGAGAGAAAAGAACTACAGCTAACAAGCATGGTTATAACTGATAACCCTGCTTATGATTGAGCTAGGTGTAATCTAACAAAAAATGAGGTCGGGGGAAAAGAGACAAAGAATGAGGAAGGGGGGTGGGGGAGCAACAGGAGCATGGGAAGAGGAAGAGGCTGAGTTCCTGCGTGCATGTGTGTGGGGTAGGGGAAGAGGCCTCAACTACCACAAACGAGTGGGGCACAGATTAAACAAATCTGAGAACCACTAAACTAATTCCATGAATTTGAAAGAGGACAAATAAACAGCTGTGGCTAGATTTGGCCACAAATTCCCAACCCTGGTCTAGAAGCAAAAATCAAATGAACTATGGACTTACTTCAATATTCAGTAGCATCCTCTACTGGAGACAGTACAATAATCTTTACCAGGACATTTCTAATCCAGATCTTTCCTTATTCCAAACACGCTTGATATCCCCCACAACTCTCAAACAGGGTGCATTACTATAACAACAGAACCCCTGCTTATCCAGACACCATTAAACTGGACAAAAAGGTGTCTGGATAAAAGGGCTTCTTCTGTACACTTTACCAAGGGTCCATTTAAAATTTAGGGCAACAGATTAGATTGAAGAGAATGTTAAAGAACTCATCTGTTCAAACAAGGTTCTGTGGCTTAAGCTCAAAATACTTGGGAGAAAACTTTTACACTATTTTACGAAGAGTTTGCAGGATTTTTTTCTCCCTCTAGCACTAGCATAATAGAGCAAGACTGAAAAGAGAGAGAAATCCTGCCCAATTGGATCAAATTACTTGTGAAACAATGCAAGCAAATGTGTCTTTAGCTGTTCACAGTTCTGAAAACTTCAAGAACTAAAATAAATTGCATGACCCCCCGGTAACTTCCACTACAACTTATGGGTACAAATTGTTTGCCTCAAGCTGCGTGAAATATACATTCAAATTCAGGCTCTTGAAGGAAATTATTAAGTAGAGCCATATTAGCTTTCTCTGAAGCATACTCGTTTTCTATATTGCCACTGTATAGACCAATTATGTTACCTTTCCATGCTGAGAAATGATTGTTCTGCTAACACAGTTCTGGTAAAAATCAAAAGCACTACATTTTTAACCTTGGGGGATTTTTGTTATTGCGGTCCCCTTGCTAGTTCCTTCAAATGGAAAACATCTTCCATTAATCTAAATGCAAAATTTGTTTCAGCTACCCAAAGTTCCTTGAAAAATGTTAAGCACAAAGCAATAAACTTTTTATGCTCTTTAGACCACTAATGCTTTGAGCTTCATATTCATTTGGAAGAAATGAACATTTTATGGTTCACAGAGGAATAGCTACATGAATAATATCTGAGATTATAATGCATCTAGCAGAAAGAAAAAAAAAAGATTAAGTTTATGTAAACTATTTAATCAGACATGAAATTTTCTCTAGAGGATAAAAAATTCTGACCTTATTTAAGTTTCTTTTTAAAAGATAGACAGACAGACAGACAAACAGTCCATGGGGTGGGTATATCACATTTCTGCCGAGGGAACCCTCCCTTTTGCCCATTTATTTCACATAAATATTCATTTGAGGTAAGGGCTAGCAGAATAGAAGAGCCCCAGGAAAGCATCAGTAGGCTTGGGCATGTGTGTGTCATAGACCCTCTATTTAGCCGTTTTCGGCCTTCCATGGAAAACCTCAGTGCTCCAAGTCTGGACCGTGGCTGAACAAGGGCTGGCCTTACCATAGAGCAACCCAGAGCAAGCGTCCTGGGCCCCGCTGTTTTCTCTACTCCCCCATCCCGTGCATTTCACCAGGGCAGAGTACAGGGCCTCCACTCCCTCCCAGTGAGACCCCAAACATGATCACCTCTCCCCTGCAGAGAGTGCCCCGAGTGTGTGGAGCCAAGGGGCTGGGCAGTGCCCCAGGGGCTCTGCACTGATCTTCACCCTGGGCCATGCAAATACTAAGCTCGGACCTGGCTGAACACAACTTGGACCCAGCAGGATGGGGAGGGAATGGAAGGAGGTGGTTAGTGGTAACTTCATGAATCAAAGGTGGCCTTTCCCAATGGCCGTTACAGCTGTAGGGCAGCAGGTTTCCAGCATTTTACGTTGTACCCACCGCGCAGCCTTTTGTCTGTGGTACTTGTGCCCCCCCCCCACTATATTCACCTATAAAAAATGGCCAAACAATAAACTACTACTATTACTATATTCACCTCACCCCCCCTCTCCCCTTGCCTGCCAGCCAGCCAGCCCTAGTCTCCCATCTCTCTCTCTCTCAATACCCTACCCTTTTGGAAGTTTCCTCTAGCTCAGTCAAAGTGAAAGCACAAGTAAGGCAGTCATGCTCCTTTCTCCCGCACTCTGATATATTTACCGTGACATCCCTTAAGGGGCCTAGCCAAGTGAGGACACACTTGAGAACCACTGATACAGAAGCAGCTCTCAATTTCCTCAGTGACATATTACAGCCCCTTGGAGGGAGGCAGAGGGCTGCCCCATTGTAGTCCAGGTGTAGTGAACTATTTTATAAGGCCTTCTTTCAGTCACTAACTCAGAGTTTCCGGTGGCTGTTTTGCGCAGCACAGCAGCCGCTGCTGGACCTTCAATGAAGACCACCAAGGCTGGTAAATATCATGCCAGAGTCCCGGGGGGTGGGATGGTGGTGATAATGGTGGGGAACCCTGAGCCCGTATTTGCGGACCACTGTTATTGAGGACTGGTTTGGATTACTCTGTAATGGCCTGCTACAGGCTGTTATGGATTAATCCAAACCTGTAGTTGACATCCCTAGCACGGATCCATAATCTGGATCCACCCTTTCCTCCCCCCATCCTGAGCGCTCCTGCTCCCAACTCCTATCTGACCTGCAGATCTTGCATTTTAAATAGGGAGGGAAAGGGTTCCCTGCTGTACAACCTCTCATGTAGGATTTACACTCTGTTGTGCTCACATAGCATAGTATATCTTCCATTTTGCTCCAAGTCCCAGTTGTACAAAATGGCCATGCAAGGAGACATCTGCCACAGAATGATTGGTATTAGGCATAATTTATTATTCTGACAAGATCCTGGCACTGACGTTGAGGGATCTGGCATAAGAAACGATGAGATAAAGAATTTGGCATTGCAGACAATGGAAAATGAATTGAGCTTAGTGTCAACAAAATACACATGGTTTCTTCTCAATGGACATGCCAAATCTTTGACACAGTAATGAGTTATGCACGATGCCAGAAACAGTAATGAGTTACGCAGGATGCCAATCACTGATTGTCAGTTCAATTGTGCGTCTCCGTTTTGATGAGATCAAACTGGTGGAGGACCAGAAGTTCATTAAAGAACTTTGTTGCTTTTTCGGTGTGCGAGTGAGAATGTGGGATAGGAAGAATCCACTGCGTATCCATTAGGAGCAGCGGAATACACCACTCAGCAAAAAGGGGAACCGATTTATAGAGGGATGCTGGAAACAGTATTAGAATCTGATGTGCCACAGGCACCGACTCTGTTCGAGGACAGCACATGAGAAAATGGCTTAGGCTAAGCTAGAACCATGGCATGTTAACTACAGCCATTGCAGGGAGGCCTGCCAGCATGGAATGAACCATAAGAACTTAAGGGTAAGCATTCTTGGTCAAGCCAGTGGTCAAATCCAGCCCACCATACTCTCTCTAATAATGGCCCGGACTATGTGCTGTGTAGGAACTGGAAGTGTGTAAAAATGGAGCATAAAGTGAAGTGATCCATCACCTGACGCCAGCTCATGATTTCTGGTACTCAGAGGTTGCATTACATGATTATCTTTGCTAGGTGCTACTGATGGCCCCATCCTTTGAGAATTTGCCTAATCCTTTTTATTTATTTTTTGCCTAAATAACAACAATAACAATAATAATAAAGAATTAGGCAAGAAATAAATAAAAAGGACTAGGCAAGTCTGAAAGGATAGGACAATCAGTAGCACCTAGCAAAGATAATCAAACGATGCAATATTAATTTATTATTATTATTATTATTATTTATAATTTCTATAGCACTTTCAGTGTTCTAAGTGCCTTACAATTCTGATCTAGTTCACCCTCACAAAAACCCTATGAGGCAGGACATTATTATTTCCCTTTTACAGGTGAAGAACTGAGACTGAGAGAGACTGACTTACCAAGTCTATATCCAGTGTGTTCGTGGCTAAGAAAGCACTTCAGCCTTCGTCTCTTTGGTCCAAGCCAACTCTTTATCCAGTAGGCTACACTGGCTGTTTTGGAACCTGATAAATACTATGGGCTTCACAACATCCCTTGGTAATGAGCTGCATTTAAATCTGCTGCCTGTTCATTTTAACAGGTGTGCACATATACACCAAACACTTACTGTAGTTAGCTGCAGTGGTATTACTGAGTAGTTATTTACTGCTCAACAGTATACACAAGCAGTATTAATTCATTTCCCTTTTTGAGATATGGGGTAAAAACACACATGATAGTGGCAAGACAGTGACACAATCAGGGGAGGAAAACCACGCTGAACATACGTGACCATGGCTGGGCTGCCAGGGAGAAGAACAGACATGCGACCAGCTGGCCACCCCCCTGCGCTGCCCCCAGTGCCCTGCACCTACCCCTGCCATGACAGGCAGGCATGGCAGCCTCGACCCAGGCCCGCCACACACATGAAAGCCCACTGTGGCCTGGTTGGGTGGGCCTTAGCCCGGGCTGTGATTTCTGAGGTTTTCCGAGGTCAGAGTTCGGGCTAGCCACTGACATGGCCCCGGGGCAATCCCTGGCCAACAACTGGTGGTGCCTGCAGGAACGTGCCAGTGAGAGCTAGCCCTAAGTGGGCTACAGCCGGCCAGTGTCATGTCCGGTTTTACCCATAGACGGTTCTTATCTGCTAGTGGGGCAGATAATATGTGGTAAATAATACAAATCTTACTCCAGGGCAAGTGTAAAAACAGCTCTGTAGCGCATGTGGAGTCAGTGGTTATAGCGCTGAGGTGAGGTGTTAACAATGAGGTGTTAACTCCTTGGTCCATCCTAGATTGAAAGGGGCAGGTCACAGGGCAGGGACCTGTCTGTGACTATTGATTGTTAGTAGCCCAGCACTTTGCTGGAGCTACATAAGTTAACAATCACTGCAACCCTACAGTGACCTGAAAACTACTCCAAAATGTTATGTTTCCAGCAAACACACACATTACTGTGAAATTAAATGAGCTCAACTTGCCTGCAGAGAAAGGTAAGTGTTGGTGTATACATGCCCAAGTGTATCTTCACTCTAGCATTATAAGAAGTGGTAAATAACAACAACTCCTGTGAAGACAGGGTGGCTTTGTCAGTCCTATAGAACGTGAGTGGGGAAGCCCAAAGGCGGTGGCTTGTTTTTATTTTCTCACATCCAGATTTTCTTGATCTGAGATTACAGATCACCCACTACCCTCAAGCATGGAAGGAGGGAACTCGGGGGGAAGGGAGTGGAGATGAGGACAACATACACTCAAGAAAAGGGGATGTATTTGTAAGGACCGGGATTTGAAGCAGCATCCCTCAGAGTGCACTGCCAATGTAGCTTGGCCCTACCCCTCACCCTTGCTCTTTGTGGACTACTGGGGCCCACGCCCCAACCTGTCTCGGATTGGCCACCTGTTTATATTATTACCCAGCTCCCAGAGGCAGTTGTGTAGAGCAATTTTTCTAATGTTTCCTGTCTTCCCAGTCCTGAACACAAACTAGCCACAGGCAGCATGTGGCCCCTGGGCCTGGAGTTCCCCACCTCTGCTATATTATCATTATCATCATCATTAATAATAATTTAAAAAAATTAAATTAATAATTAATTAACAAGCATTTATATAGCACCAACAACGTACCTGGAACTTTAAAAGGTAATGGAATAGACAATTTCCCTCCCCGAGGGCTTACAATCTGAGAGGGGGGGGAAGGAAGGGGAACAGAGGGAGTGACAAGGAGTGTAACACTCACAAAGATGCGAGGTCCCAGGTGCATGTGCTTGCCTACATCAAGAATGATGGCTGGTTGGGCCATGTGGTGAGGATATGAGTACACACTGGTAACAGATTGTACTGAATGGAGGGTTTCAGCAGGGGTTAGGTGAGGGGAGCGAGGAGTCGGGGAGGGCAGAGCGGAAGAGGTGGGTCTTGAGGAGGGATTTGAAGGTACGAAGGGAGGGTTACAAGGCGAAGGTACAAGGCGAGGAGGATGTGGGCAGGGAGGGAGTTCCAGGCATGGGGGGCAGCTATAGACTCTATAGAGAGTCTCCGCAAAACGAGGAATGGTTGCTACTCAAAGAGTTGCACTGCTACCCTCTGTGCTGTACTGTGGCTAGAATTAGGCCCTCCGTCTCTGGTGCTGTCACTCTAACACCACCTAATTGGCACGACAAGTAAAACAAACCGACACTGGCCAGGGAGAAACATTCTGAGAATTGTTGGTAAATGAACTTTTCTGATGACATTTGCTGCATCCCTGCTTAGTATTCCCTTGCCATCGCTGCCCTCAAACAGAGCTCCTCTCCATGCCCTTCCTCAACCTCTGCAGTTGTTACAGCTCAACATAACTGCAGCATCAACGTTGTCAAACAATTTTGCAATGACACTGTGTCTCAGACAGTGTTAGGCCACTGCCAACAAGTAGCAAGTAACCTGTGCCGACAAGGCATTACAGCCCTGCCAGAACCAATCATTGTCTCGCCCAGGCAAAATGGCAGCTAAATTGCAGCAGAATATGTAGCACACAAATGTTACATTGACACAGAGGCTTGCTAAACAAAACGGAAAAGGCGTGGGCTGCAAAGGAGAGACTCAGCCATATTTTTACTACCTTTATTTCAGAAGAGGTTTCGCGATATCCTTTCACATCCCAGGAAAAGGATCGCCTGTCTGAACAGGAGGGATAACAACCATTAACGACAACAATAAGCACTAGCAGCATCAAAATGGAGAGAGAAAAGGGAGGAATTTGATCTTCTAATCCAGTGGCTCCAAAGCTTTTTGCCTTGGTGATCCTATTTCGAGACTTAAAGATAATCCCGAAACCCCAGAGAACAACAGACACACACAAAGTATACCAAACAGCAGCCAGGGTTGTGATCCCCATTCGCAAATAGTGTAGCCCAAGGGGCAGCAATGATAGGGGCAGTTGGAGCGGCAGCATCAGGGCCTATGAGCCTCTGGGACTCACGCTCCCTGCTGCAGCTTTGTCCTCTGCAGCTGCCAGAGAGGCCCCATTCCATCTCCTGCACCAGAGTAGTGATGGAAGGAGAATCGATTGCCATTCTTGTGAGAATGAGTGAGATTAGCTTTTTTGAGGTTTGTAATGGCTGCCAGGAGCTGCCCATGTGAAGAATGGCCACTGCGACTGTTTTGTGAATGCACAGAGTTGGTTTTCGGCCACTTGAGACTCTCGTGAGAATGGGTCGAGAATCGGCTGACTCTTGACCCGTTCTCATTCTCTAAAATCTCAGTGAGAACCCGGTTCTCACCAAAATGTTCAAGAATTGTGAGGGTGAGTTTCAGCAGTACACCAAAACCATTCTTCTTCTAGCTATTTCCTTGGTGTAGCCCTACATGGAGTCATGATGAGAGCTGAAACAAATACGACTTTGTATATGCATGAAGAGAATCTCTCTGTTCCCAAGCAGGATTCCTACACCTACAGCATCACAGACAGACGTGGGTACCATATCCAGTCAACATGTAGTGGCTGTGCGGGCAGCAAGCATGGGTTTCTTTGCTGCCACCATAGCATCTGCGAAGTCTCATCCAGCGGAGCTTTTCCGGGTGGTGATGGGGTTGGTCAGTTCAGTCTGTCTCCACCTGGAATTTGAATCTTCCCGGCCCTGCTGTGACAAGTTTATTGATTATTTCGCAAATAAAATCGCTCATATCATCATGACTTCGACGCTGCATTTGATACAGGAAGAGAACCAGAGGCTATGAATGCCCTGGCTTGACCTGTTTTGTGGGATCAGTTTCAGTTGGTGATACCTGCCAATGCAGAGGATATTCTGGGACCTGTTAGAGCCACAACTTGTGAATTAGATCCTTGCCAATCCTGGCTGGTTAAGGCCAGCAGGGAGACACTGGGGCAGTGCTGGTGCAGGTGGTCAACACCTCCCTTTGGGAGGGCAGGGTCCCTGGGTGTCTTAAGAGGCCATAGTGCAGCCCTTGCTCAAAAAGCCATCTCCTGATGTTGACTCCCTCACCAGCTACGGGACAGTCTCTAACCTTTCCTTTTTAGGGAAGGTTACTGAACAGGTGGTGGCCTGACAGCTTCAGGATCATCTTGACTGGGCCAGTTTTCTGGATCCCTCGTAGTCTGGTTTCCACCACGGTTATGGCACTGAGACTGTGCTTGTGGCCTTGGTCAATGACCTGTGCCGTGCACTGGATCAGGGCCATGTGACCCTTCTGGTCCTGTTGGATTTATCAGCAGCTTTTGATGCGGTTGATCACGAGATGTTAGTGTCGCGTCTGCAGGACTGAGCTGGGGTGGGCGGAATTGTTCTTGAATGGTTCCGTTCTTTCCTGGCCGGTAGAGCTCAGCATGTGTTTACTATGTTACGCTTTTTTCATTTTTGTTGTGAGCCGCCTCGGCAAGAGAGCGCGGGATACAAATAAAAAGCGAAATGAAAATGAAATGTGGTGCTGGGGGACTGTTCTTCGACTCCCCGGGATCTCATGGGTGGTGTACTGTAGGGTTCCATTCTGTCCTCTCTCCTGTTCAATGTATATATGCAGCCATTGGGCAAGGTCGTGAGAGGGTTTGGCATCCGGTGTCATCAGTATGCTGACACCCCCCAACTTTACCTCTCATTTGACCCAGGCCCCGCAGTCTCATTGCTTACTCGGTGTTTGTCAGCTGTGGGGGACTGGATGAGGGTGAGCCGCCTGAAGCTGAATCCTGAAGAGATGGAGGTGGTGTTGGTGGGAAGCACTGAGGGATTGGTGGCCCCCATCATTGATGGGTTCCGTCCTGCTTTGGTTACTCACGTTCATAGTCTGGGAGCCCTCCTCGACTCACAGCTCTGCTTGGATGCCCAGGCGGCGGCTGTGGTGAGGAGCGCATTTTGCCAATTACACCTGGTATGATGGCTGCAGCCGAATATCTCAGACTGCGCCCTTGCCACCATCATCCAGGCCTTCACATCACTTCAATACTGGACTAACGTAGCACACTCTACGTGGGCTACCCTTGGTGACAGTTCAGAGACTACAGCTGGTGCAGAATGCGGCGGCCCATCTCCTCATGGGATCGGGCCGTAGGGAGCACAAAACACCAGGGTTTCATTTTCTGCACTGGCTGCCTATAGTTTTCTG
>QEPC01007512.1:15844460-15854460 GCA_003113815.1 Sphenodon punctatus
GTTGGTTAGGGCATTTTCGGTGGCGGCGCCCTGATTATGGAACTCCCTCCCGGCTAAGATCGGCTTGTCCTCAGATCTCCCCTCCTTCCGTCATCACTGTAAAACTTGGCTGTTCCTCCAGGCTTTTGGTGAGGGAGATGGGTAGTGAGTGGGATGGGTGGGGAGATGGTGGTGGGTTTTATCTGTGAGATGCCGCTTTTGGGTTGCTGTAGTAATATGCTGTTTTATATTTGGTTTTATTGTTATAATTTTATTGATATGTTTTTATGGTTGTTGATTCTGTTTTGTACACCACCCCAAGCTGCCATGGGCAGGAGGGGGTGGGATATTAAATGAGTTTATGAATGAATGAATGAATACCCATTTTGGTCACAGATACTAGTATTCAGGCATGTGAAGGGCTATTTATTTACCCACAACTTAGATCAATAAATATAATTCCCACGAATAATAAAATCTACTACCGATTTCACCTTTAGTGGTATGTATCCTTTACCCCATCCATTCTCATTGGCTACTGGTGGTTCTTATTTTTAAAAATCTGTAGGCAAAATCTGATGGACGGATGAATATTTGGAAATGAGAAAAGCACAAGATATCAAAAGCACAAATTAAAACACAAATGAAATAACTGAAACTGTGAAAACTTGGATTACTAGGATGACGTGATGACTGTTGTTCGGGTCTACTACAGCCAATTTGAAATTGCAAACACACACAAAAATAAACAAACCCAAACCCTGCGACTATTTATTCTGCTTACACATTTCAGCTCTAGGCCAAAATTTGTCCTCACTGGACCAATAAAATAGAAAGAAAAGGGCTCCCACTACACTTCATAGTAAACAATTCAGTGCCTACGCCTCTTAAGAAAGAGGGAGGGGGCTGAAGGGGGGGGGATGCAGCTCTGGTTTATTAACCCAACATACTGCGAATCTAATTAAAAGTCAAATACACAATACCCTCATCAAAATCCAAATGTTCTTTACAGAAACATCAAGGAAGAAGGGGGCATGCAAGGGACGATACCACCAAGGTAATCAGAATTCATCTGCTGGGACTCATACCTTATTACTCGCAGCTCATTATCAGGACTGTGTGTAGGAAAGCAACACTTAGAGACCACATCATTAGCTTCCTACACATCCATTACTGCACAAATGGGGGTAAAAAAGCTATAACAAAAAGCTGTGTAGATATGCACACACCTATCTATATATTCATATGTAAAAGCTCCGGCTTCTCTTCTCTGTAATTCAGCTGGTTAAAATTTTAAACAAACTTCTGTTATAGACTAACATTTTTTTTAAAATTGATTGGTTTAATTTTTTTCAGCGTACTGTAAGCTAGTAATGAATACATCTGAGAATGGATTTTTTTAACATCTGTTTTTAATTATAGGGTGCAACCCTGACCCACTGAAATCAATGGGAGTGGATCCGTTGATTCAGCCAGTGGCCAATGCACTCAGAGTGATATCTGAACAGTTTAGTCAAAGTCCTGGAAACAGTTCAGAGAAGGGAAACAGAAAGGATCAAGGGCATGAAATCTATGAGGAGAAGCTCAATAGGTTAGGGCTCCCCAGCTTGGAGAGGAGACGACTGAGGGGGAATATGAAAGAAGTCTCCAAAATCAGAAGTGGTGTGGAAAACGAGCTATTTATTTACCTTCTCTAATAATACTAGAACTAGGAGACACTCTGTGAAATTATCTGGCAGCAGGTTTAAAAACAAATAAAAGGAAGTACTTTTTCATTCAATGTATAGTTAACCGGTGGAACTTGTTGCCAAAGGATATTGTGGCAACCAATAGCATAACTGGGTTTTTAAAAAAGGAAAGCGGTCAGTACAGAGACTTAACCTCTGAGTGCCTGGAGCTGGAAGTGGATAGAATGGAGTGAATCACTCTGTTATGACCTGTTGTATACTTCTCTCAAGTGACCAAATCTGTCCACTATCGGAGGCAGGATGCTGGGATGGATGGACAAGTGGTCTTACCCAGGATTATTAATGAATTAATTAATTAATTAATTAATTAATTTATTATTATTATTATTGTCATCATCCCTGTTGATTCTATTAGATCTCTTGGCTGCATTCGATACCCCTGATCATGAGTTGTTGGTGACCCGGTTGCAGGACCAGGCAGGGGTGCGCGGGACTGTTCTTGAATGGTGTCGCTCCTTCCTGACTGGGAGAACTCAGTGTGTGGTGCTGGGTGATTATTCATCTTCTTCCTGGGACCTCACATGTGGAGTTCCCACAAGGTTCTATCTTATCCCCTCTCTGTTCAATGTGTATATGCAGCCCTTGCGGGAGGTCATTAGAAAGTTTGGTGTAAGGTGTCCTCAGTATGCTGATGACATCCAATTATATCTCTCTTTCATCAGACCCAGGACCGGCAGTCTTGGTGCTTACCCAGTGTTTGTCAGTGGTGGGGTCTGGGTGAGGGCAAGTTGCTTTAAGTTAAATCCTGACAAGATGGAGGTTATGGTTGTGGGGAAAGTTAGGGGAGTGATGGCCCCCATCATTGATGGGGTCCGTCCTCTCATCGTATCTCAGGTCCGTAGTCTGGGGGTGCTCCTGGATCCACAGCTCCACCAGGATGTCCAGGTGGCAGCTGTGGCAAAGGATGCATTCTGCCAATTACATTGATATGCCAACTTAGGCCATATGTCTCGGATTCGGACCTTGCCATGATCATCCATGCTCTTATTACCTCAATATTAGACTACTGTAATACGCTCTATGTGGGGCTACCCCTGGTGACCCTCTGGAGACTGCAGCTGGTTCAGAATGTGGCGGCTTGTCTCCTTAAGGGAACAAGTCGTTGTGAGCATATTACTCCAGTGCTCCGCTCTCTGCACTGGCTGCTGATAGTCTTCTGGCCCAATTCAGGGTGTTGGGTTTGACCTTTAAAGCCCTAAATGGCCTGGTCCCCATTTATCTGCAGGACCGCCTCACCCTCCGTTCCTGGACCAGCCTCTGCAGTCGACTGGGGGAGCCCTCCTTGAGGTGCCCTGGGTTTCAGCCTTGAGGAGGGCGTTCTTGGTGGCCACTCTGTGGCTGTGGAACTCCCTCCCGTTGGAGGTCCAGCTGGCTGTAGACCTCCCCTCTTTCTGTAGACCGTGTAAGACCTGGCTGTTCCGCCGGGCCTTTGCCGAGGGAGACAGGATGGGTAGGTTGGGTTAGGGTGGGGTTTTTATTGTTGGGTTATTTGAATGAAATCTTGACTTTTCAAAATGTTATGTGTTTTAAAATGCTGTTAGCTGCCCCGAGATGCTTGTGCAGGAGGGGGAGGCATATAAATGTAAGGAAATAAAAAAAATAAAAAAATAATAATTATTTATTTATATAGCACCAGCAGTGTACCTGGCACTGTACAATCAATAGTTATAGACAGGTCCCTACCCCGAAGGGGCTTACAATTTAAGAGGGACAAGAGATGGGGAGACAAGGGAGAGGTGAACATCAGGAGAAACAAGGTTATATTCATGAGGTTGAGAAGTTGCAGGTGCATGTACTTAAACTTAGTTACAGGGAACTAATTCTGGGGGTGGGGGGGAGAAGGATGCAATTTCACTCATGAGGAGCGAAGGAAGGCCTGACGGAAGAGGTAGCTTTTCAGGGGGGATTTGAAAGTTGGGAGGGAGGGAGCAGAATGAATATCTAGGGAGGATGTTCCAGGCATGGGGGGCAGCAAGAGAGAAGGGGCAAATATCTTTAAAGGAGCAAGGGGCTCATGAGCAGGTGAGGGTGGGGTCAGAGGTAGGAGTGTGGCGGGATACAAGAGTGGAGAGATATGGGGGAGCAAGGTCATGAAGAGCCTTAAAGGTGAAAACCAAGAGCTCGTGCTGAATGCGTTTGTGTAGATGGAGCCATTGTGAGGAGGGGCTGAATGTGGTCAAAGTGTCAGGCAAGGTGGATGACGTTGGCAGCAGAGTGTTGAACAGAGATGAGGAGGGTGAGATCAGAGCGGGGGAGACCAGTAACGAGGAAGTTGCAGTAGTCAAGGCGAGAGATGACTAGAGCATGGACTAGGGTTTTTGCGGTGACAACAGTAAGGCAGGGCCAGATTTTAGCAAAATTTTACAGAGTGAAGTGACAGGATTTGGCAGCAGCCTGAATCCAAGGCATAAAGGAGAGGGACGAGTCAAAGATGAATCCCAGGCTACGCACCTGAGGGACAGGCTGGACGGTGACACCCTCAATGGAAACTGAGTGGGAACTGGGAGGGAATGTTTTGGGGGGGAAGCTGAGTTCAGTCTTGACCATATTAAAGTTTGAGTTGGCAGCGAGACATCCAGGCAGAGATGTCCGAGAGACAGTCAGTCAGTGATATGTGACTGGATGGAGAAGGAGTGTCAGGGAGTGGAGAGAGAGAGTAGCGTGCATCAGCATACAGGTAGTACCGGAAGCCGTGAGAGTCAATTAGTTTACCTAGAGAAAGTATGTAAAAGGTGAACAAGAGAGGGCCCAGGACAGAGCCTTGGGAAACTCCTACAGAGAGGGGAAGTAATGTACAGGAGGTACCAGCAAGAGAAACACTGAAGGAGCGGTTCGAGAGGTATTTTTTAAAAAACAGATAAAAACAGAGTCCTGGAAACCAAGGGAGCATAGAGAGCCCAGGAGGCAGCCATTGACTTATATTCTTTCTTTCCTCCTATTTTGGATTTTTGCGATACAGCCGCTGATTAATCCTTGCCATGACTGAACAAATTATTCACTTAATAAATGACTAAATAAAAGCGAACACTCCAATCTCCTAATTAGCTGAAAAAGAATACTACTACTTTTCCATGTTGACTGGCCTCAGGGAAGCTCAGGAAACTTTGAGCTTAGGAGAGTGTGGGCAGAAATTAAATATTAACCTGGGGTTTTATACCATGTTCTCATTGGGCAAAAACAATCTAAAACTTTGAACAAGTCTGATCTTAACAATGTCCAAAATTGTCAAGATCGAAACTTATTACGTTTGTGCGCCAAGCAAAACACAGGAGTCTATCGTAGACACTGCAAAATCATGAAAATACAAGTTATCAACCCAATTGCAATGGCTATTTGCATGTCATTAACATGTTTAAGATAACAGGGAACAATTACCAAGCTGTTTCAGGAGGGGCGGGGTATAAATGTGATTAAATAAATAAATAAATTAAGAAAAAAGGGGAATTTTGCAAGATTGGATTAAAAAGAATACATCTGTTTCAACTAAGGCCTGATCTTATTATGCATGCTCTGGAAAATGCCCATTAACTCCCACTGCTAATCACTGATCTTCACAGGAGGCATCCAAGACCAGTGACCTGATCCCAATGGGATCGGACTTGTCCTTTGAGGGAGAGGTCTGGCTCACTCTCTGCCCAAGCCTCTCACACTGGACTAACTCCCTATTTGCAGGAGGCCACACCCACTAGCATGTGCTCTGATGTAATGGCGCTTGGGTAGGAGCCCTGCCTCCTTTGTGTCATAGCCCCACCTCTTACAGATCACTATGAGGTCAACGTTTGTTGGGCCACGGTATTTATTTTTATTTATTTCTTAGCATTTTTACCCCACTCTTCCCTGAAGGCTTTGGGTGGCTTACAAAGATATAAAATACAATTAAAACATTAAAATACAATTCGGGGAAAAAACACCTGCTCCAACCCCAATCCACCAACATGTTCCACCTAACCCTATCCCTGCCTGCCAAATGCTTTCCTAAAAAGAAATGTTTTGCACCGCCTCTAAAAAATACCCAGTCTTGGACTCAAATGGATCTCCAGGAGAAGGGAGTTCCACAATATCCAGGCAACAGCTGAGAACGCCCTCCTGAGGGTCCCCATCGTACGGACTAGAGTCACAGGTGGAAACCAATGGGAGAGTGGCCCCAGCGGACAGCAGGGGCCACGATGAAACATGGCAGGACAGGTGGTCTTTCAGATGTGATTGGTATCATCCAATGACATCAGGCCCAGGCTCACAACAGCTTGGATGCATTAGGCCCCCTGCTTGGGTTAAGCCATTGCAGAGGTGCTCAGGCCCAGCTTGGACTCAAATTTCTCACCCAAGAAGGGGTTTGGTGTGTCCCTATATTTATCCCCCGAGTGGGGAATGGACATGAAGAGCACCCACTTGCAGCCTTTCCTCATATCGCTTGTTTTCTAAATCCTTTATCATCTTAGTTGCTCTCCTCTGAACTGTCTCCAATTTGTGTACATCCTTGAAGTGTGGTGCCGCCAAAGACCCCTATATTCCAGGTGAAGTTTCACCAGAGCCACTGCCTCCCATTTCTTGGAAACGATGGACTTGCTAATGGCATTTACTTTTGGGGGGTTGGGTTACTGTCACAGTTTTTCAACTCTTTTATGATTATCTGAACTATCCAGATCTCTTCTTCAGGTTCCGTATACTTTGAAGGTTGCACAACAAAAGTTGATCCAATAGAAGGTATCGTGTCAACTACTTTGTCTCTTACTTCTCATATACTTAGAATAAACATAGCAAACACATCCTCAACCGCTTTTCTGACCTGACATACCTGCCACTCACAGTGGCAAGGATTCCAAACGGCTTGCAAACTATATTTAACAAGAATACAGCAGCTTTACAGCACTAGAATAAAAACATATACAAAAACATCAACCTTGGAAACTAGAGAAGTTTCCACATCGAAGGAAGCAAGGTCCTCTGTGTGCGTTTGTGTGTGTTTCCTTCCTTTCCTACCGAATAGTTGCACTTTTGTAATTAGGGGCCTCTTGTTTTAATTTATGCAGCAGCTTAAAACATTTTGCTAGGGCTGAGTGAGACCATCTGTGCAAGGAATAAAAGATGCCTGAGGGTAAAATAGACAAGAGCAGTAATGCTGAATGCGTGGAAGGCAATCGTCTGCCTATGGGTTTTGCATCCACTGTCGTGACCTTTCAAACACCAGAGAGGAGACAAAGATAATTTCTATAGACTCAATATAGAGCCAGAGAAACGTTTATAACCTTCCCACTTTAAAAAATGGACATCCAGGTTTTGTTAACACCCTCTTAAATTTCTTTAACGTTTTGTGCTCCTTTCGCACACAAGAGCATAAAAAACTCCCAGAGCCATGAGAGCCGCCAATGCCTGTTTTCCTTAGGTGCTCTGGGACTGAAGTTGTTTCCGAAACATAAACTTTTTGTCAGGGATGGCAATGTTGCTCTTTAAAAATGATGGATCGCTTCCTACAACTCTTAAATTAACATTACAAAGCCCTGACCTTGTGCGCATTAAGTATTCCCCAAAGATGTTTAGGAATATTTTACGAGTTGTTTCATTTTGCTGTCTTCTCTTTGATTACCTTTGGGGCTTATTAAGACATTCTGGTGTTTTTCCCCCCCTCCACTCCCACCTCCTTTTTCTTGGAGGGGTCCAGGGTGTAGAAGGAGCGAGCGCCCAAATTGGGGTTGAAATATATTTAAAGTTCAAAGATGAAAGTGTTTTTATTTACAGCAAACAGTTTGAAAGAAAGTAGTGAATGCTTTTATCTAGGGGCTTTATCTTTCTTTTTTTGCAAAGCAATTACAGAGAGAGTACACAAAGTTTCCTCTGTACTTTAAGGAAAAAAGAATTATCACTAAACTCATAGGGTGAGAATGGGCCTAATTCTTCCACAATCTATGGCAATGTATGATGTATGTAATTCCCCCATACAAAATGGATGTTTCCGTGCCTACACCATTCATGGGGCAGGGCCATGCACTGGCCTGCATTTGCAAGCCTGTCTTTACTTGAGAATATTGTGGGGGCTGGTGGAGAACTCCGTTCAATTGCAAAATATATTTTGTGAGATTAACGCAAACCCAACCCAAATGTCATATGGTTTTATGCAACCCAAGTCTGGCCCAGATCCATTATATTGTACTTGTCTACATACCCAAACAACCTGATCCATTTTATAAGTCTGAATTCCAGGCTCAGAGACCTATCTCGAGACCTATAAGAGTCAGCAGAGTCTGGAAACGTGCAGCTCTGCTGAAGGAAGGTGCATGGCTGATGTGGTTAAAGGTGCATCCAGCTAGAGATTTTGTCAACAAAGCTTTGTTAAGCTCATCACTGGAAATGAATCTTTATTCAGTGGTTCCCAAGCTTTTAACTAGAGCTGAAGCAAATAACTGAAAAAAAGGAGAAACACTGAATATCCCCTACCTGAACTGAAAATGGGGATTTGAGTAGCAATCAATATCTGTTTGAGTTCCATTGGGAATCCATTTTGGCTATTTCAGGTTGTGCTGTTTTTCTATTATAATCATTTCTGGGGGGTGGGATGTGATTCAGATTGGTGGTTATTAACAGGTGTCAGAATGCCCTAGTCACATGCCATGTACTATTGGAAAAGGTGCTGGACTGGGACCTGGGAAACCAGGGTTCAAATCTCATTTTAGCCACAAACTCACTAGGTGGGCAGCCCTGGGCAAGTGACTTATCTCTTAACCTCAGTTCCCCATCGGAATAATGGCGGCCTACCTCACAGGACTGTTGTGAGAGTGAACTAGATAAGATAAGGGTTGGATACTGGAAGTACTATATACATTAATTATTAATAAAATTGCTTAAGAGTACCCCAGAGAAGAGACTGGGCCTTGGTAGGGAAAATGCTTAGGATTACAGAGCCAGAAGTAAAACACTTTGATATTACCAGAGCAGGGTGGAACCTACCATTAAGGGAGGATAGGTGGTTGCCTCAACTGTCAAATGACATTTCTACCTTAGGCCAGAGGAGGCGAGCCACCGGTATCCAAACCGCCTGTCACTCTGGGATGGCTGGGGTGGGAGGTCAAGGGTGCACTGGGACATAAGGAGCCATAGGGACACAGACTGCCTCATTGAGGGGATACGATGTATGAGGATGCAAATGAGCGGGACCCAGAAAGACCTGCCCAACTGGAAAGAACTCAGGTGGTCCTGCTGTGTGCTGCTTTCCTCTCCAGCCAGGCGTATTCTGCTCCTTCATGCTCCCCCATCTCTGGGTCTCTCCTCAGCCCATGCAGCCCTTCCATTCTGGTTGTCTCCCCCGCCCCCTCTGGCAACTCCCCGTCACCTCTGTCCCACCCATCCACAACTTTGGTCCAAGGCAGCAAAACACCCAAGGGGGCTAGCTCTGTTTTAAGACAGTGGAAGAATATACTGAACCTAAAATATGTCTGAGGACAACTGAGCTGGAATGGGGGAAAGCAATCTTTTTCTCCACTACCAGTGCTGTCCTATTTACTTTATCCTTTTGGCAGCAGCTATCCCCCTGGCAACATATGCTTCATCAAACGAGAGCTTTGCCATTAGAAACAGGTTCCTAATTAGGAGCTTATAATAATTTGTAAAGTGACAGCTGAGGCACCAAACCAGCTGACCAAAGTCTGAAAATTGCAAACAATAAACAAATAATCTTTTTAAAAAAAAAAAAAAAAAAATCAGCCAGAGGCAGACAAACCAACAGATCTGGGTTGAATATCTGAATCACATCTGCAACTGTAATGGATATTTGTATCTCTATTTTGTTTTGTTTTTTTGCCTGTTTGGTTATTCCATTGTTTGACTACTTCATTTTTGCTACATCACATGAGCAAAGAGACAAAACAGTGTAACCAAATTGGTTTTTTTTAAAAAGTCTGAACAACTGAATAACCAACCCAAAAAATGTGAATGTGTGCCCTTCTAAACCTTCCCACTGTGTATCTTGAACCAGCTTGGATAGAAAGTAGGGCTGAAAGAGGAATTCCGCGCATATTCCGATCTGAAATCGGAACAGACAACATTCCACCTCAATTTCCAATTGGTATGAATGGCATAGCATTTTCCATTTTGTGCATGTGAAAAATGGCTCAATCAGAATTCCAACTGAAATATTGCCAGCCTTCCCGTTTCTGCGGAACAGTTCTGCAGAAATGGAAAGGTGAATTTTAAAAAAAAAGGCCTAGTAGAAAGTGAGCTCTCTAACTGCAGCAGATTTGTTGAGTGCTGATAGGCAGACTCTGCAATACAGGTCTAATTCT